>JALPQI010000870.1:0-165191 GCA_025490895.1 Thaumatotibia leucotreta | reverse complement strand
TATCGCGTGCCACTCTGTCTCAGTTAGTTACCTCCTTATTTATAAACGTTTGTTAACTTAACAAGCCGCTAATAATTCTTTGTCCCTTTCGGTCTCAACAATGTGTCCATAAGAGCAAAAGGGACAAACAATTATTAGCGGCTTGTTAAGTTAACAATCGTTTATGAATAAGGAGGTTAATCTTTTACCCCCTTATTCATAAACGTCTCCTAACTTAGCAAGCCGCTAAGTCTTATTTGTCTCTTTCGGTGTTATCAATATTTCTATAAGAGCAAAAGGGACATAATAATATAATTGGCCAGTAATCTCCTAAAGATTCCTTATTGCATACAAAAAAAAGGAATTCTTATTTTTCCAGCCTGTAGATACTTTATTTTTTCAACGTTTAAACCGACATAATACTGTATATCTCGAAATAAAATTCGGCAATCCTAACTGCCACCGTATTAGAAGCAGCAGTGTGGAGAGTATATGATTAAAGCGTGACGCCTACGGCAGCACTGCGATTCCGTAACGTCGGTATTTTAAGCAAGTGTGGCTGCTCCTTAATGCGTGGACCAATAAGTTAGGAATGTAAGTAACAGTACCGACGTGCCATATTAAGCGTTGACAATATTGGTTGAACAATCATAGTTATTTGCTATGGCTTTGGTCTCCTGGATCACATCTTAAACCGTGATTTTATGTAGGTAATGAATAAGTTTACATTTTTTATAGGTTTAATCGTAGCCAGTACTTTTTTTAGGAAATTTATCTAGTACTTATCAAAATTAGTCTACCGGCGACGCTGCCGACTTCCCATGGGTATCCTAAGAGATTGTTGAAGTGTCACTGGCCACACCTTTGTTGTCTATTGATGACGGGCAGCAGCATCATCATAGTGGACACATTTACTGCGATCGCCAACCCGCTTGCCAAGCGATTATGGGCTCCTTAGGCGACCATACGCATTAGGGTGGTCCTTATTTTTGCAATTTTCTATGAGACACCCGCTCATTTTGTTATTTAATAAGTAAATCATATTTGTGTTTTTTTTTTTCAAATATTATAAACAAGTATAGGGGTCGCTATCATTAATCTAAGGCAAAATCATTAGTCGTCGCTATAAAAAAACGAGTAATGATTTTACCTTTCTTGAAATTCGTACTTCGGTAGCGACCCCTAATTTTTTTTATGAAAATTGAAAAAAAAAAATGGTTTACTTATCAAATAACAAAATGCCTCTCATTTTGTCTCATAGAAAATTGCAATCGGGAGAGCAAAGAGCTCCTAATATTGGTTCGAACATCCTACAATATTGCAAAAATAAGAACCACCCTAATACGCATTAGGTAATAGGAAAGGCGGTAGACTAGGTTAATAGGCTGATGATGATGATGATGTGACAGTCAGTGCTTTAGTAACCATGTCAACCACTCATATTTTAAAGACAAACGGGTCTTAATCGCGTAAACTTACGCCTGCCTGCCTGCGACCACGGGTGTAACGTCATGCCCGAAACGTCAGGATATAATTAAACGTAAGTTTACGCGATTAAGACCCGTTTGTCTTTAAAATATGAGTGATAATCGTGAAAGTTTAAATCAATACATGTCAACCACGTCGTAACTCACTCGAAACAAAAGTTCTCACAAGATGGAGATTTCCCCTGCCGCTGCCGGCTCCCATGACTGTTTAACTTTCCACTAGCTCGGAATGTTCCCATTGCTTCAGACATCAGATATCACAGGACGTACCAGTGTAAAGTAAAATAATATCTGATGGTTTACTGATGTGCAACTATGAATTAATTCTTTCAAAATTTACCCACGCACTTTAGCGCGGTTGACGCGGTTCTTAGTGCGTTAATCGCAGCGTGAGGCTGCGTTAGACGCATGCACTGAACGCCTGCCACGTCTGCGTTAGATTAGGATTGCAAATTCCGTAAAAAAACAAACACCTACATGCGTAAGTCTGATGACAATGAGATATAAATGATATCATAAATATGATGGCTTATGATGGTCCCGTTTTGTCCAATGATCATGCTACGCTTTCGCACTTGCATACTTGTTTCAATGAGCCGTGTGGTGACGGCAGTAAGAATACATTTGTCACCACCCCAATTTCTCCCACGGGCCACGGGTGTCGTAAGAGTCGACTGTGGTATTGAAGTGTCACTGACCATTATTTAATAAAAGATTGATGATGGGCAGCAGCATCATCATAGTGGACACAGTCATTACTGCGATCGCCAATCCGCTTGCCCAGGCATTTACCTCCTAATGCGTCTATACGCATAGTTAATAGGAGAGGCCTACGTCCAGCAGTGGACTATCATAGGCTGATGATGATGTATGATACTTGTTATTGTGAGAACGCGACGGCAACGCCGACAAACGATTAAACGCGGTAGCATGTAAGCCTACTGGTCCGACGATGGAGTCGGAAGGTGGCTACAAGAACTCGGGATCGAAACGACGAAACCTTATTAATTTCGGACTCGTCATAGACACGTCTTCATGTCGCATATAGAGTCATCAATAAAAGCTTGTATCAATAATTGAAAAACTTGCTTCAATGAAGAGTTCATATTTATATTGGTTTTCTTGAGATATTTCGCTAGGTAAGTTATACTAAAACCTGCATATTTCTTTGTTGTTCACGACGCGCTTCACTGGGCGAGCCCATAAAACGATATTATGAAACGGTTACATGGTACCATTGTCTTATCAGAATCTTGATTAGATTATAATCTTTAACATTACATTACAAACGTATTCTTAGTATGTTCGCGATGCGTAAAGTATTTCGTGAAGAATGTTAATATTATGTATAATATGTATCATTGCTGTAATGTTTGTAAACATTACAAAATGAACTTTAAGTAAATATACCGAGTTACTTAGCCTAAATGTGCGCAGTTTGGTAAAAAGTTAAAAACGCCCCACTTCGTCGGTTGCCATGAGGGCGCTTAGGCATTTAATTCGTACAAAGGTACAAGCCAAATATGTTTTTATTATATTTGGAGCGTTTTTACCAAAACCTCACAAAAAAGTCTACAAGGTATTAAAATACGCCGACGCAAAAGATTACAATGTCATTAAACCGGTATGCTTTTTTAAACTGTCTGAATTCGAATTTTGTTTTGAATATTGGTCAATTTTCCGCTCTAGTGCGAATGAAATAATCCCATGGCTTTTCCACGGACATTGCAACACTCGGCAGACGATTCGGCGCGCGGTGGGGCAACCCAAAACGGTTGAAACCATTTCAGATCACTATTGTGATGCTAATTATGAAAACATTCCATCGTTATGTGATCAAAACTCGTATACCTATACGCAAACACAGTTTGACCATTTGTGCTTATTCCAATAGTCATAGAGTTCAGTATATCACAATAGTACATTTCCTTACTAGTGCGGGAAAATCTTTTTTTCGGCGATGGTGAAAGTTGTAGTTGGAGCCCGAGTGAAACTAGAGCGACAATCACCCGAGTTAAAAAAAGTATTTGCACGTGTAAGGAACGATTTTTTCATAACAAGTGCGTCAAAAAGAGAAATTACCGCGCGCGAAGCGTGCGCAAAGTTCGTTTTTGCGCACTAGTTAGGAAAATTATGTTTCAGCTGTGTTGGCAAGAGTTTCTTACAATTTCTTTTACAAGATGAACCTTGTTCCCTTCTGATAAAAACTACTTTAACAGAATAATTAATTAATTATAGACAATATTTGCATACGCATATCCTTTTGCCGCTTTCGCTCAACCTTATCTTTACTTTCGATTAATTGACAATGCAACTTAGTATTCGAATATAGTCTTTATTGTATAGACTTTATGTTAAACCTATTTTTAATGCCTAATGCCGGTTGCCAAGTGTCGTTATCAGTATTATGACGAATGTCTGTGTAACGAGATTTGTTATCGAGATTTTATTCATTGTTTCAAAGATGTCAGACATACTTGCGTCAATGTAGTCATTTGCATAATTATATTAACCTGGGTGGTGAATAATTAAAATATTTCATTGTAATAAATTGTATGCCTTCGCTATAAAGAACATGTCCGTGAAGTTGACCGCCCCAAACTTTTTGCCCGCAAATAACATATCTATATCGTTAGTTCATCGTTGGTTCACGTTAGTTCAGTATATGAAATCGTTAGGACCCGATTCCAACATACGTTTTTTTAAAAAACAAAATGGGGGTGCTTCACGCTGCCCCCCCCCCCCCCCCAAAACGTATTTTATGAATTTCATTGACTGCAATCGATAGATATTCGTTAGTTCATCTCAATTCGGTACATAATATCGTTAGGACCCGATTAATTAGAAGTACAGTTTTTAGATAAAGAACAGATATTTATGATTAACTTAGTCCTTCTGATAAAACTTCTAAATCAATGTTAATTTTGTAGAATAGTACGTGTGTAAAGTTTTGTGGAATTAGGCAGCAAAATAACAAGAAATTCTTCATTTGTTTAGAATCATCTTTGGTAAAACTCTAATAACGTTCGCTGCGGCAATTAGCTAATGCGAATACAATACTTGTATGGGGTTGCGGGTACCCCGTCCTGTAGTGAGCGTTTAACACTACGTACATCACACAAAAAAGAGGCCCTACTGCGAACCACGAACGAAGTGCTGCCTCTATCGTACTTGTAAATTCGAACGTAAGTGTAACAAGGAGGCAACACGTCGTGATTCGCGGTAGACCACACAACCAGAGACCGCGAGAGACCACAAATAAAGTGACACAACAACAAAGTGACCGAAGCCACTGTTGCAGCCGCCTCCGAAGTCCGAGGCCTCCAAGTTCACGGACTACTTCGGTGTGTACGACAATATGGGAGCTTGCGCCTCCAAGTGTGGGGTAAGTAACAGCGGGGTTACCGTGCATATCGACATTTGATCTATCTACTCTCTTGCTAACTAACACCTCCCGCCTGTCAGCGATATGGAGATCGCTCAGTAGGCTTAGCCTGTGCTACAATATGTTGCCGCGAGATAGACTATCCATCCCTCTTTTATTCATACAGTTAGTAAAAGATGGAAAACCTATCTTGCGGCGACAAACTGACATACCAATCATGTGCTAAGCATACTGGTCCAATTCAACGACGTCGCTTCACCAAATACCCTAGTTGGCAAACAATCTTCTCACATTATTTTATCTCTCTTACAGCTTTTTTTAAATTATCCCCGAATAGCACGATCAACTTATCACAGAATTTAATTTCGCCGAAAGGTCAGTTACCAACTGCAACATTTTGTGCTATCTGTCGCATATTATCGTAACCCTTTGCCCAAATTGGTCAATGAAAATTAGGCCAAATTAAAATTGCCAAATAATAATATGGATGTTGGTATGCCACAACTAAATCATCGGTAAAAATTTAGGCAAATGATATGCGTTAAAATGAAATTCGAAGAAAAGAAACCTCTTTTAACTAATATAGAGGGATTTGATGCCGAAGTTCGCGTATTTCCCTGGTTGTTTCTGTTTTGTAACTCTATTTCATCAACATTTGATCAACCATCTTTGTCTTGCATGTTGTATCTTTGTAGTGCTACTAATAGAAAGGTTGAAGGTCACTAGGTATGAGTAGTAGTTAACAGAAGAATCCTTACTAACGCTCACAATTGATCTCGTTTGTAATTACCAACGTTTTCCTCAAGCATTATGCAATTTCTGACTGTTTAAAGACAGGTAAACATGTGTTGACTAACTTTGCAAAACTAACTAAACTTTAAGTAACATACACTCGGCGTCAAAAAAATCGCACCTTTTTAAATTCTCCTTTCGAGTGATCATAAACCCTATATTGTGTATGACAAGGTATGACTGTGGGGTCTCATTTTAAAGGTAATAAAACCCTCCATCAGAAAATTAAAATTTACGATCAACTTCAGTACGAAAAAAAAGAAAATTTGCCAGGAAAAAGGAAAATCGTTTATTTACACAAAAATTACAAAATTTTAAAGCATAACAATAACAAAAAATAAAGCTTAAAACTAAACTTAAAACCTAGTGTTGCCTCCTCTGGCCCTCCGAAGATCTGCCAAGCGGTCACTCATGGACCTGATGAGTGTGACGATGCTCTCTTGAGGGATGTTGTTCCACTCCTCGATGACGGCATCATGAAGCTCATCGAGAGTGACAGGAGCAGGATCACGCGACCGTACCTGCCTTTTCAGCTGATCCCAAAGGTGTTCGATGGGATTCAAGTCAGGACTCCTTGCTGGCCACTCCATAACGGTGATACCAGCAGCATGCAGGTAGTCCTTGACAATTTGCGCTGTATGGCTGCGGGCGTTGTCGTGCATGAACTGGAAGCCACGTCCAACAACATCAGCATAAGGGACCACATGTTGATCCAGGATCTCCGCTACGTAACGCTGAGCATTCAGGGATCCCTGGCCACGGCCACCACCAGTCCGGGAAACGCAGACAAGTTCGGTCTTCCCGTCGACAGAAATGCCGCCCCAGAACATGCAGGATCCACCTCCGTAGCCGACGGTTTCTACGGTGCAGGCTTCTGTGTACCGCTCCCCAGGTCTTCTGTATGCCCTTCTGCGCCTATCGTTGGTGTAAAGGCACACCCTCGTCTCGTCAGAAAAGAGGACCTTGCTCCATTGGGCGAACGTCCAATTCTCGTGTGAAGCGCGAAATCCTCTTCTGGCAGTCCGGTGCTGTGCAGCCAGTTGGGGGCCCGTAGCGGCTCGGTGGGGCATCAAATTCCTCTCTCGTAGTCGTCTTCTAATCGTCGAGACGCTCACCGACGTTCTGCGAGCTGCTCGAAGCTGTTGCTGGAGCTCAACAGCGTTGGAAAAACGATTTCTCAAAGAGGTCGTCACGATGTACCGGTCGTCTTGACGGGAAGTACAGCGTCGTCTCCCGGAACCACGCCTCCTGATGTAGCCGCCAGTCTCCTCGAAACGCTGTAACACTCGTCGCACTCGAAAACGACTGATGTTCAGATGCCGAGCAACTTCTGCCTGTCGTAGTCCAGATTGGAGAAGTGCAATCACTTGAGCTGCTTCTTCCGGTGTGGTGTCCATTTTCCGAAGGTTTTTTCTTGCTGTAGCTGTTTAGGTGTGTCCTCAGTGACGCCTGGATACTGAATGACCCATAACTGACCATTACCCCCTCTTTTATACCCATCCTTGGGGCCGCAATTAGTGACCTGTTAAAAGCGTGCTACGGAACTTTTGATTTCAAACGCAAATTTTCCGGAGATCATTATTTTTACGATAACAAACAATACTCCATTTTAAAGGTCATTAATCGCGCTTTCAAATGATAGTAATATTGTTAGGGTGCAACAAATAATATATGAGCTATATTCGTTCAAAACAAAATTTCCGAGATGTGCGATTTTTTTGACGCCGAGTGTATTACTCCACGCTAAGTTTTTTGTAAGTACATACCTTTTTATGGTGTCCCACTGCTGCAAATGCAAATATCTCCGCCGTGATTTCCACGAATTCTGATGTGCATTTTCGGTCCAGTCGCTTTCTAAATGATTCAAATATAGGCTTTTGACTGCCGTTCATATTTGACAGTGGAATAACTGTCATAATTTGCCTAGCTATCGATCTCTATCTTGAGTCTACCAGCTTGAGTCATAGATGTCGTCACTGGTCGCGTCATGTTCATGTAGTCTTGATTGGATTTTATTGTGTAATTCTGATGTCGTTCTATGGTTATTCTTGTAGTCGTAAAGGCTGCCAATATAATGAACTTGACCTCTCCATACATTGTTGTTTCTAATAATTATTAAACATGTTTATTTTTATTATTTAAATTTGCTCTTTTCGCTCCTTAATTTAGTTTAAACCCCCCAATCTGCAATAGGTATCTTTTAGATAAAATAATGCTAAATTTTCGAGTTTAGCTTTTCGCATTTTTACTCTTGAGCTTACTGTATGTACAATGTACTAGGTCGATTTATGTAAGGTTAGGTTAGGTTAGTTACTATAGTTAGTTATTTCACATTGTCAATTGCATTTTCGTTCAATTGATCGCATCGATAGGTTCCAGTTATATTTACTATTGGCACGCAGCACAAGCAAAATAACTGCATTAAACGAAAAAAACATAATACAACTTGTTGCCGATAAACAAAGCATTGCATTGCATAGGTACCTGCTTTACGTGCCAAGTTAAATTCAATTAATGCAATATTTGCACACGAAGTTTCCCCAATAGCGTAGATCACTTAAGTTAATCCATTAAACTTGCTATTTCATGATTCCAATAACTGCTGTGAAACACGCAAAATTATCGACCAGGGTCGCGTTTTATAAGCGAAATTGTAAAATGTAACTTCATAAAACGCGACCCAGAAGTTATCGGCGGTAGGTGAAGGTCTGTGCACGGCATTTGGTACGGTGAAGGAAAATTCTTAATGTATCATTTTCTACTTTGTCATAGTGATCAATCTGAGAACCGCAGCTGCTTTTGATTTAGTCGTTATTACGACATTATATGAAACAAGCGACCCGCCCCGGATTCGCACGGGTACTATACCTACATATAAACCTTCCTCTTGAATTACTCTACCTATTAAAAAAATCTCATCATTCTCATCAATATCCGTTGCGTAGTTTGAAAGATTTAAGCGTACAAAGGGACATAGGGACAGAAAAAGTGACTTTATTTTATACTCTGTAGTGACGGTACATGGGACATGGTACATGGGACGCTGATGGGCAGCAGCGTCATAATAGTGGACACATTACTGCGATCGCCAATCCGCTTTCCCAGCGTGTCGATTATGGGCATTTACCTCCTAATGCGTCTAAACGCATAGTTAATAAGAGAGGCCTACGTCCAGCAGTGGACTATCATAGGCTGATGATGGTGATGATGACATGGGACAATCACGTTTTTTATATCACTCGTTGTCATAGTGACGTTCGCTTGGGTCACCGTTACAATTTTTTTTACATTACAAAATTTTGTTTTTTTTTGCAGTTACGTAGCTTTTCCAAGGTCACCCACTAGTGTTAGTAGAACGTGCAGCATACTTTCTTCTAGCAAACTATGCCACTTTTATCCCCCGTGTTATGTGATAGAATAACAAAAAAAAAAAACAGAAATGTGATTGTTCCACATACATCTGCTAGGTACATCCAGTCATCCAGTGACTACATGAAGATATCATAGCTGATCTAGTGTGACTTATTAATTCTTAAGTGCTAAAAGACGATGGAGCTCAGAGAAGGCTGTAGTAACCAGAGTAAATTTTCTTCATCAGTTTTAGTCTAATATGTATGATCGACTAGCATTGTAACATTGACAATGATACTCATGCGAAATTACCAAAAAATACCGTCTTTATGAAAGTCTCCCACAATAAGACAAGACAGACACAAAGAATTTTAATGTTTGTCACATGGCAATGACGCACTCACTAACAAAAGACGTAAAGAAAAAGTGAAAACTGTAGCATGAACGAAAGTTTCACACGAACCATACTTGGCCGTTTGCTTACAATATATCGTTTAAACGCTCTGTCGCTCCATTTTCTATTTAATTAACGTTTTAATGACGACATTTTTTTTTAAATTAAACTATTACCTCCGTAGCCTAGTTAGCGAGTTTGGGTTAGTGACCCTGGGCTCGTAATGTCATTTTTCAACTTGCAATATAATGTTCATGTATGGTAAACGTGTTTTTTTAATTATTCAAATCAAATGGACACAATTTAGTTTAGAATTATCATTCCTTATATTTAGCTTATACTGCACTGAATTATAATTACTAATATTTAGTCTGTACTGGTGGGATCTTGAAATGGAGCTGTAATTTTAAATACATCATTTAGAACATATCATGATATCATAGAGTCAGTCTGATGATAGAGTGGGAAGGTGCCACAGGAGATTGAAAGGACTCGTTAGACTTGCTTTAATGGGTCCTAAATGAATTTACTACGGAAAGTACAATTGGCTATAAAATCTTGTAACAATTCTGAAATTATTGTCTTAAATTATTTTTAGAACAACATTAAGCATGTCGTGTTGCAAGCAAGTTACTCGCGCGTTTGTTTGCTTACCCACTTATACGTACGAGTAGACAAATCTCGTTTTGCTACGAAACATCTTTTGGTCGTGATACTCGTGATTTGCGACTGAACATTAACAATTGGCAACTTGGCTATACCTGGCCTGGTTAACATAGTTATCTTCTTAAAATATGCGTATGGATATCAGCAGCACTTCAATAAGATACGACACAGATAACAGTATCTAAGTTCCACCCAAACACAATAGTTCAAATATTAGTAGTCATTACCATAGTAATCTGGTTAGCGAATGAGTCAATGCTCCGTCTAATCGAGTCACTGTGACTCACAACAAGGTCGCAGTCCTCGCTAGTTCCGATGGCGATTGAGTTTCCGCCAATCCGCCAACTAAAGGCTAAATACAATGTACAATTCAATAACGCGTTCCGGGTGCTGGTGGGGCTGCCGCGCTTCTGTAGCGCATCAGGGATGTTCGCGGAAGCGCGAGTGGACTGCTTCTACACGAGCATGCGCAAGCGATGTACATCCCTGGTGCGCCGGGTGCGCGCCAGCCCCAACCCCATCCTGCGTTCCATAGGGGACAGGATTGACTGTCCGTTTATGAGGCATTGTTGCGACTTGCATATATCCCACTGTCAGATTATTATGTAGTTATTGTATTATTATTGTATTAAATTTTAACATTAGTATTAAGTACCTAATTCAACTAACCATATCTTGTATGAGTCTCGTGTTACTCGAAATAAATGTTATTATTATTATTATTATTATTAAACCACACCAAATGCGAATGCGCGTGTGCGTCGCGTGCGCGCTGTAGCATAGAAAATATCACAGTAGAAGGCACACTGCTTGCAAGCCACGTGCACTAGGTTGGGTCATTATTCAAAACTTTCCATTTTCTGGAGGGCACAGTTACAAAACAGTGCTATTTGAGTTTGATTATCACTCTTATTTTTATTCTATTTTGAATTTAAATTTTACTGCCTCCGGATTTGAGTAGAACTATTTCTAAACTGTATGGGGCTTAAAAAAAGTTATTATTTTCGACCTTTTTTCGTTTCTTTTGGCTCCGTAACTTTAGAAAAGCTATTTACAGGTAAACAAAATACTAAAACATATCTCATGTTGCAACAAAAAGTAAAAACATAGATATCAACTGTGGTCAGTACAAAACGTACTAAAGTTTCTATGAAATCTTTCAAATAAATCTAGAGGCAGAAACTTAATTCCGATGGCCAAATCATTTTGCACTCTCTTTATCGATCGACCTAATTACGGAACTATTTACAACTGTGCCAAGTGAAAACAAATACTTTTTTTTCTTGTATTCATTTATTTGTTTAAACTTTATTGCACAGTAAAAAATACAGATACAACAGGCGGACTTAATGCCATAAGGCATTCTCTACCAGTAGTACAGGCCAAACATCATTCATTCTTTTTGGCCCTTGGTATTCTCAATATAAGTCTTAATTGAGTAGGTACCTACCATGGGATTAGGTCGATGATATTTATTTACACATTTATTGAAAGTCTTTTTATTTCCAAATACTGATAAGATAATAGTATAATATGAAAACTTGGAGACAACACCGCGACCTCAGCCAAGAGTATCGAATTAGTGAAAGTGAGGTTACAAGGTGAATGCTTTGACCTTACCATAATATTGCCAATTTCATATTGCCCGTATTTGGTTTCGAACGAACCTAGTTATTTGCGCTGAGAGTTTTTATTATAATTATCTCATTATCATAGGCGAACTAAAGTTACTGACATAGCCCTCCGGATTGGCAAGCTGAAGTGGCAATGTGCAGGCCACATTGCACGCAGAGATGGTCGATGGGGTCGAAAAGTGCTCGAGTGGAGACCACGGCTAGGCAAACGCAGCGTAGGACGTCCACTCACAAGATGGACGGACGACCTTATGAAGGTCGCCGGGACACGCTGGATGCAGGTCGCATCTAACCGGTACATGTGGAGGTCCAGAGGGGAGGCCTATGTTCAGCAGTGGACGTCTTATGGCTGAGATGATGATGATCTCATTATCTGGAGCGCTCAAAAATATCTGAACACACGTCTGTCGTTATGGCAATACGTGTTCAGATATTTTTGAACGCTCTGGACGCTGCGATATATCTGATGGCGATTGTATGTTTCGAAAATTAAGATCAGTGATTTTGTAGCATACCTACGTATATACAGGGTGCTCGCGAGCATTCCGAAAGATTTAAACTATGCATTCTAGACATCAAAATTAAACAAAAAATATTATGAGACCTAATGTCCATTCCACGAAAAAAAAGTTTTTTAGTCTTTTTGAATACTTTTTAATATTTCCAGTACTTTTTATCATAACAACAATTTGTTTAAATTATTTATTTCGTCAAGTCTATTCGTATTTTTTGATTGTCAGGCAAAAGGTGTGATAATATTAGAACACATTGTGGTAGCATTGTAATCAAAAAGAAGTTAAATGACGAGTTACTTCGAAAAAAGGTTGATTATCTCTGAAACCAAGCCGAATCCAAGAAATTATATAACATTAAATACTGTAAATATGCTCAAAAATTCATTATTAAAATCTTTCGGAATGCTCACGAGCACCGTGTATAAATGGGCATAAATAAGATTCTGGCCAACAGACACGACGTCTATAGCCGTCGCGCAGTTTTTTGTTTCTTTTGGCCTATGACAGATGACGTGTTAAATAAAAACTTGTAATATAAAAACCGACGTTTATAAGATAAGTTATTAGTTATTACTTGTTTATCTATTCAAGTTGCATAATCAGCCGATAATGTCATCTCATCTCCAAGTATTCATTATCAGATACACACAATCAGTATGTCGTATGTCTTCACAATTCATACAATTTCACGTTTGTCATTGTGACTTGTATTGACACGTATTTTGTTGCGTCAGCTGCTCTGCGTTATAGATTGAGAAGATAGGATGTCGTTGAATTTTACTGTAGTATGTCATCGATTTTGTAATAGTAGCATTTTGTTTACTGATAGATTTGTTTGATGAGGATGGGGCCAGCTTTGGACGTTTCAATCTTAGTACGTCTGACTTCAGATACAATGTGCCCGTGAGGAAAGGGAAAATTTTTACAGCGTATTTCTAACCAAATTTGAAGTTAAAAATGTCGTATGTATTTTGGATTCCGTCCATTTTAAGAGAAAATTATTTTTTAAAGTGTTTTTACTGTTAGGCATTGATAAACGCATTTTAGGAAACGATTTTGTTACTGTGTTGTCTTAGTCTTGTCACACTTAATTGATAGATGTCAAATGGACAAATACAATCTTAAATTGCCAAATGTAAAAATAAAACTTAAAAGTGCATTTTTTACGTTTGTTTTATTTAAAATGCCAAAAAGAAAACAAAAAAAAAGTTTATTTGCAGATTTGACCAAAACTCATATAAACGTTTCTTGCTTCTTTTAGCCTCAGAAATATGCTGTAAAATTTTTGCCGCTCAATAAAATAATAGATGGTTTTAAAATCGGAGATGGGTCTCCGAGGCCAAGGCAAATTGTAGCAATGCCATCCTTTCCATTTTCAAGTTCTTCATAGAAAGGCGGCATGATTTTGTTGAAGGTTCATTTTCATTATCATACGGATGCATTTTTATAGCGTTCCTTAATATTATCGACTTGAGCACGTTTTCCGTTTTGCTGCCATTTAGATAAACATTACATTATCTACAAATTGATATTGCTTCGAGTACGGGTTCTGGCAAATATTTCAGCTCAATTGAGATTTGATATGTTTCAGTTATAAATATATTGCCATGGGAAATGTAGGGTATTGTAGCATCGATAATATAGATATAGCGGTGATAATTCACTTTTACGCTTGTTCACAATTTCTTATTTACTTCACTTAATACAAAATGTACTATTCTTTTACGAAGATAACGTGGAAGCGTGGAACCAAGTCTGCCAAAACCAAGTAAGGAGAGTAAGAAATAAAACCATTTAAACGGATTATAACGCATAAGTATATTAATTAATTTAACTACATCTCGACGGTTTGAACACTACAGGGTTCGTGGTCTACGGGTGACTGATAAATGATAATGGAGGATAATCAGTTTAAATAATTTTATTTCATGAATAAGTATCACGGTAACCGAGGAAAATATTAAGAATGAGAAGATTAAGTTTTAATATGCGAACCTCGTCCCGGCACGATTCTCACCGCCGGCGCCGGCGCACGATTGCCGATACCATCGCACAAATATAAACCGTATTTTAATTAGGTTTCATTTGTACTCAGTATAATCTGTGGAAACCATCGCAGCCCTTGTCCTGTCAGTGATTTAATGTGAACCCAGTATATATATATATTAGTTATTATTATTATTCCTTATTCAGTTCTTTATTATTTCAGTTTCATAAGGTATATGTATATTATGTATGGATAGTTGCGTCCGTTGCAGTACTTGCAGTCTTCATGGCTGGTCGTGTATGTTATAGCTGTTACGACCGTTGTTTGATTGTTGTTGTGCTCGAATATGCAATAAACAATAAACCCTTAGGAATCTTTGTAAATTGGAAAGCGTTGTCATATCTACCTTTCGCGAAATAACCTAGGATTTTCAGCCTCCGTAGCCTAGTTCTTGCCTAGTTACCTAAACCGGAGGTTCCGCGTTCAAATCTCGGAGAGGGCATTTATTTGTGCATTTTGTATCACAAATATTTGCTCCTTGGCTGTGATTGTGCTATGTATTTATTAAATGCATAATTAAGCTTGCCGTGGGAGGTCGTTTCGTGTAAGAATGTTCCATATTTTTGTTGTATCCCATAACTTTCAGTGAAAACTTATGGCGAGTGTGTAGCCGAGGACATAGCCTCCTGCCGCTCAGAGGCATATTAAAAGGTCTCCTCAAACAAATGAAATCCTATTCTATTTCCTGCACTATTCATTCAAAATGAACTGGCAATTTTTATTGTCTGGGCGGCAGGAGGATAGACACAGATACACCTACAGGCGCCATCAGATATATCAGAGCTGCCACGATGCTCATACATATCTGAACATGCACTCGAACGACATGACACTAGAGACCTGCCTTGAAATTGTCAATAAATCACTCGTTGCACCCACCTCACCTCAAATAAAGCGCGAAATGGCTTCTCTAGGATTTCGTGACCACGTCAGGATTCCCACTTTCCCAATTATTTCGTAATTGGCACACGCGGTTTTTTCGTTCGTATCCTGGTCGTTTTCTGTTAAATTACCAACACGTGGAGATTCCAACACATCCTATTACTTAGGTATCTATCTACCTAATGATAATTTATATTTTCTAATTGCAACGATTATATTTGTTCTTTTCCGCGATTGGAAAACGATCGTGGCAATCGAAAGCGTGTACTGTCGCACGACTTAAACGATCTTGAACTTTATGTGTATTGTAGTAAAGGTTACTAAAAAGGTTACTATCAAATATTTGTCACACGGGTTACTCACGTAATTTAAGTGGATAATTGCTCGACATGTTTCGATCCATTTAGAGGATCCTCATCATGGAGTATCCGCGAAAAAAGCCCGACGTGTACTGCGGCAGCCGCTCTAGCAGAGCGATACTCCATGATGAGGATCCTCTAAATGGATCGAAACATGTCGAACAGTTATCGACTTAAATTACGTGAGTAACCCGTGTGATAAATATTTAAATGTTTGAGTCTCACGTTAGTTATAATTCTAAAAAGGTTACATATGGTCAATTGGTCATTTATCTGTGTTGGCCATACAGTCACGCCTATAAATATGTAGGTATACACTCCGGAACTTATTACTGGGGGAAGAAGGTTAAAATTTGAATACTGTGGTCAACATATTTATGGAAGAGACCGTCCAACGCCATTTGCACTCAGTTTCTTGACTTGATTCTACCATTAATGATAATAAGGTTTAGATTGCTGTTTTAATGTTTTGTGAGTAGATTTCCTTGCAATTAACAAGTCGTAAATTCGTAATTGAATGGAAATGTGTTGTTAGTCGAAGGTTAATTGACCAGTTGTAGCACTTTCTTCTAAGCACGCATACTAAAATATGTACAGCCAAGGGCATTAATATATATACACTTCTCCATACTGATCCCTTACAAATGTGTCTATATATTAATGCACTCGCCTGTACAATATGTACATACGTACGACTGAGTTTGCCTGACCCCGCCTGCATACAAAGTCTGGTGAATCTTGCAAATTACTTTTCTCAAACATGCAATGAAATATTGTCTTTACGTTTCTTAAAATAGACTCGAAAGTATCGCTTTTAGGGCGCAGTAACTCACTGGGATGGAAATGGAATTTCATAACACTTTTCAGGCCTAGGCCTGCAAAGTAACGGTTTTTTTTTTAATTTACACAACATTGTCATTCTTTTTTTTTGTATTTCTTTGTATGTTTGAGTAATGCACTATACATGCCTCGGCGTGAAAACGAATTCCCGGCCTCGTTACCTATCCGGCCTCTGATGTAATGTACTATTTCAATCTAACGAAAAAGAACATTATTTTTAAATCCCCTTGTCTTTACAAGAATTACATGAATGACATGTGTGTGTGGCTACTTCAATCGCCATCATATGAGAGTGGCCAGGGTGCTCACAAATATCTGAACACACCTCTATTGTTATAGCGTTAAGGTGCATTTAGATCAAACGAGCATTTCTTTTAACTGGCTTACTCATGGCCACAGACTAGCCAAGGGCAGAGACGTGGCCTACGATGGAGTGAGTTTGCCCAGAAGGTGCCTATTCGCTCATTCTATCCCCCACTCTATGAAATCTACGAATTTCGATGAATCACGTTTTGTGTAACGAACGAATTTCGTAGATTGGGGGATAGAATGAGCATTCGCTCGTTTGGTGTAAACCTACCTTTAGAGTGCATGCTTAGGTATTTGGAACACTGGCTTCTCCGATTTTGTCCGATGGCTGCTATACCTATAGTAACTTTCCTACACAGACCTGTCAAAATGTTATTAACACGTTCGCCTCCGGTATTGTTTCACAAAATCCTAATATTCCTAATACTACACCCATCGAAATTTTCTTATTATAACTCCTATGCCAGTGACACGCATTTGTGACCGAAATGATTGTACTCTTATGCCGGCAACACAACACTTGTGTCAAAAATGTTCGTATTTTAATGCTACTGGCACAGGAGTGAGAACTTGATTTATGCTAGTGGCACTGGAGTACGGTTATTTTGATCACGTATGTGTGTCACTGGCATAGGAGTCAGAAGTTTTTAATCACAGACGCTGTGTCACCGGCGTCGAACGTGTTAAGTCAAAGGCAGCATGACAAATAGACACCCAAGTGGGCGTCTTCGCTCTTAAACAGTTTTATAGCTATCGCCAAAACAGTCGTTCAGCCCAGCCCACGGCTGTGACAAACGATATATCGTTATACTATTGTGTTTTAATGTTATTACGTGTGTTAAACGATAACAATCAAGCCTACGTTTTTTCTCACATTTGACTTATAGAGTGAAACATGTATTCACTACTCGTGTTCACTCAGTAAGATCTGATCGCATGCGACAATGTGAAAAAGTCAATGTTGGTTTGGTGGTAATTTGCGTCATTGTAATGATAATCGGTTTTGTAACACTAAGTGAATATACTGAATAGAATATGCACACGCAATGTGTATTTTTTTATTTACAAGGTTCTGCAAAAAAAAAAACAGTCAAATATTCCTCGATATACATCATATGCATGAAATGTTATACAATATATACATTGTAATATGTAAAATTGAGGAGTCGCAATAAATATGTACCTCTACAATGTGCTCATGAGGAAAGGGAAACAATTGAACAGCGGAATTCTGACCAAATTTGAAGTTCAAAATGTCATATGAAGTTTTCTGGAATCAGTCTATTTTAAGAGAAAATTAGAGTTTTTCTTAAAACCGTTTTAGACCGTTACGCTATGGTAAACACCTTGTATAGAGCCTGACGTTGTTATAGTTTTTGACAGTTAACAAGTAATATCGCCGTAATAGAAAGAAGTATAATAATATGAATAATAGACATAAAAGTAACTTTATTCTTAGACAATAATGAGTCTGTGGTATCTAGAACATTTAAGTTTAATGGTTAAACATAGACTTGGCTCATGACGAACATATTCTTTCGAATATTCTAACGTCAAATGGGTCTTTAATATTACGTTTAATATTATCCTTCCGTTTCAGGAATGATGTTACACTCGTAATTAATGTTAAACATAAGTTTACGCGGTTAAGACCCCTTTTGTCGTTAAAATATGAGTGATAATCGTGAAAGTTTAAAGCAATATACAATGCACTATCTAAATCTCAATACAATCGTATGAACCTACACTCCACCATTTGTATGAATTGTGACGTCACCTGGTTTTTATGTACTGCGATAACAGACGTACGCAAATGAAACAATACGTATTAGGCTATCGTCACCGATGACTAAGTATTTGCTCACTGCCCGCTGGGGATGCCGCATTATTGTGCCAGTAGTGCTCGAGGTCGCATTCAATTACCATTTTGTGTAATTTCGGTCTAATTTGAAGCTATATCGAGTGGTCTAGTTTCATTTGTGGCCTGCGGTGGCCAAGTGTACCAATTACTTGTGTGAAATAAAGTGTGTATTGCTGCTTAAACCAATCTCTCGGTCTTTAAGTCTCGGTTTTTAATTTTATTTGTGATCTGTAGTTGTGATAAAGTTCGCAAGTGTGTTCCAACATTTCTTGAGTATGAAGTGCTGACTAATCAGTGGTTGAACCAATCTCTCAGTCTCAAGTCTCAGTTTCTGTGGTCTGTAGTTGTGATAAAGCAAATTTCTGCCAACATTTCTTGAGGATGTCTTAATATTGTTTGGAATAGAGGTCTACATTTCGTCAGGTGAGATTTGTCGCTAGACTCGCTGTTCAGTTTGTAAAAGGATGGATCTGAAATGGTTGATCGATAATATTTAGGAAGCTGTAGCTGAATGCTGGATTCAAGTTTACGTGTCATTTATAAGTGCTTATATGTACATTTGTCATCGTTTCATTCAATGTACATCAAGATTTGCGAGCGTTTTACTAAAAACGTCCCACTTTGTCGCTTGCCCATAAGGACGAAATTGGCTTGTACTCGTACCTTTATACGAATTAAATGCCTAAGCATCGTTGTGGAAATCGACAAAGTGACAAACCTCTCATACTCGGTTGATATGTAAGAATATATCCTAGCGATCTAGCTATGTATTTCATATATCGTAGTTTAGTACATACAACACATCACATGCCTCAACCCTTAGGTGCATATGATATCACACATATTATTTCGTCAGTTGACAAGCAAAACTCACTAAGAAACGAATACCTACTTGAAATAAAGCTCTTATCTCAGTTCTGATTTAATAAGAGGTTGCTAAGAATAGTGACAGTTTTATAGTGAGTTTTGCTTGTCAGCCGAATATTTCTAAAATGACTTATATAAACATATCTGTTGCTTAGTTTGACAGTCTCAATTGATTACTTATTTCGACATGTGTCATTTCGACCGTATCGTTTATCGGCTAGGTCAGTTTATGTAAGAATGCCCATGATTTGTGAACGAGGATTCCCACTAACCAACTCACGTTTCCAGGCGTCCCGTTTCCGGCGGCCGGTCCCCGCCAAGATGTCGAAGAAGCCGGCGCCTGCGCCGACCCTGCACAAGGTCATCATGGTCGGCTCGGGCGGCGTGGGCAAGTCCGCGCTCACCCTGCAGTTCATGTATGACGAGTTCGTCGAAGACTACGAGCCCACTAAAGCAGACAGCTATAGAAAGAAGGTATGTTCATATTCGAACTACTTATGGAACGGTAATCTGGGGTAATTTGCCGAGGAGGGACTCTTAATCGCGTAAACTTACGTTTAATATTATCTGAACACAGGTGTAATGTCATGCCCGAAACGCATGACATTACACCTGTGTTCGCATGTAATGTAAGTTTACGCGATTAAGACCCGTTTGTCGTTAAAATATGAGTTCTAATCGTGAATGAAATCTAATCTGACTAGTAACGGCTATGGCCCGGTAATCTGGAGTAATTTGCCGATGTCTTAAGTCATGGTGAGCTTGGATGGTGTGGGCTAATCAACGTTGACCCTGCAGTTCATGAACGAGTTTGTCAAAGACTATGAATCCAGTAAAGCAGACTGCTACAGAAAGAATGTATGTTCATATTCGAACTAGTTATGGTATGATAATCTGGGGTAATTTACCGGTGTCATTAATGTCATTGTGGTAAGCTTGGGAGGTGTGGGTGTGGGTTCATTAACGAGGCGTTCTTCGAAGATTATGAGCCCACCGAAGCGGATAGCTACAGAAAGAAACTATGTTTATTTTTCTACGTGATACGGCGCGCACATCTGGGGCAGGTCAACGGAGTGTTTAATTATATGATGAACTTGGCGGTGTCTCCCTTTACGTTGCGGTTCATGTATGACGAGATTGACGAGTGCGCCTACTTAAGTTATGTTGATTTTCAAACGAATTACGCTACGGCACGGGTATATGTATGGCAGTGAGTTGACAGCTACAGACGATCGGTATATCAAACTAAACACATACCTCTTTGTAGGCATGAGAATTATTGCAATAAATAGATTACAGTATTTCTTACCAGTACACCTTAAAAAACTAGGATATTTTGTACTATTTTTAATCTTCAGCCCCTTATAGCACCTTATAGTGTTTATGAGATCGTTAGGTGTTTCAAAAAGTATGCTCTAATAAGATTACCGATCCACACGCAAAATAGGTGTTCTAAAGAAAACGTCAAGTCATAGTTTCGTTGAAAAGAGGGCATATTCAATGAGATGAACAGGGGAGTGAAAATAGGGGACTGCTAAGGTAGAACTTCATTTATCATCCAGTTGTACTAACAAAGATACAGTTAAATGACGTGTTCTGCACCCTGTTGTAAGGGGATACGGTCTATGCGGACATAGAATGTCTTGCGTATAAAATCTTTGTTAAGTGGAAGATTAATAGTAAAAGTTAACAATAAAACGTGTTTGTAGACAAATCCGGGGACTGTAGGATCATAAAATGCAAGTAGATTCCATAAAAATATTCAATCTAGCTGTAAAAAAAATTATAGTCTGCTTATATGTGGCAACATTTGCTCAATTCGAGTAAAAAATTAAGAACCTGACTGTTTTCTGCCTTAAGACTCTGAAAACTCACTTTCCAACAGATTACTAGTACACTTCGCGTTATGTGTCCATTTCACTTCTAAGGCATTATAACCGCTTTGTACAGTCGGTTAAAAATAACTAACATTTCAAGGTATGACCGTATTGATTGACTGTATAATTACTTTAGGATAAAACGTGTAAGCATATTATGATTATGACAGCAAAAGAAACCTCATAAATACGAGATGCGTCAGTTGATTTGTGTCTTTTTGCAATTGGAAATAACTCTATTATTAATGTATACAGGGTGTTGCCTGTAACAGGAGCAAAAAATCAAATGGAAGACTCCTCTGACTGCCTCTAGTTATTCGCAAAAGGTCCCAGTGTTTTAAAGTTATCCATTAAGGAGAAACAGTATGTTAAAGTTACGACCTATGAGTGATGTATCTAGGTATCACAACATTGTACCTTATTAATGATTAAACATATTGGTAGTTCAGTGGACATAAAACTAAATGAGCTAAAAAGTTTTTTTGAAATCATGGTTTTTTAACTGGTTTAGCAAAAAAAAAATTTTTTTTTGTGTTACACCGATTTAACTTTTTTGGTATAAGTCGACTGCAGTAAAAGTACATAAAAAAAAGGAAAAAAAATTTTTTTTTTTTGCAAAAAAAATTTTTTTTTTTAAGTTTTAACTATTAAATTATGACTATTTATTGGGTTATTAGTGTACCGTTTCATTTTTTGCTCCTGTTACAGGCAACACCCTGTATATAAGAAAATATTTAAAATTTTGTTTACGAATTATAACTTTCGGTACTTGGCTGTACTGTGAGATCTCACAAAACGGTTACCCTTTTAACGCCACTTTTACATAATTCCTGCTGAGAGGCTGAAGTCAAGTCAAGCTACCTGGGGCCCATTTCTCGAAAGCTTGTAACTTGTAATACAAGCGGAAGTCCTTATCTAATTAATAGTGTCAAAAAGAGACTTTCACTTGTATTACAAGTTACTAGCTTTTGAGAAATGGGCCCCTGAGCTAGATAGTCTTTGTCAGATTCTGCGTTGAATGTTTCCTCACTTTCACCATAACAGTATCTCTTGACAGTTAAGTAATAGCGTAATGTCAAGTAAGCTGTCACGTTCAGGAGTTTTTATCGTCCGTCGGCCGCCTGACGCAATGTCACCGTCTAACACGAGCGGCGTTGCGCAAACGGCGGTCACGATAACCTGGCTGGGACATTGACATATTAATTTGTTCACTATTCCTCCTTCTCCCTCTCCTATTAACTATGCGTATAGACGCATTAGGAGGTAAATGCCCATAATCGCCATTCTGGGCTAGCGGATTGGCGATCGCAGTAATGTGTCCACTGTGATGACGCTGCTGCCCATCATCATTCTTATATCAAAAACTGGTCAGTGCCACTTCAATCCCTTAGTCGACTTTTACGACACCCGCAGGAGTTGGGGTGGTGACAAATGTATTCTTACTGCCGTCACCACACGGCCGAGAAATGTATTCTTACTGCCATTTGTTCATATACGGGATTTTAGTACGGGCGATCTTAACGGGGGTTAGCATAAATTAATGTTTTGTTTTAATAGTCACTTGTAGAACTTATTAACTTCCATCAAAGGGTTTAGGCTGACTGAACAAGAGTTGTCTTGACCCACGGATAAGGTCAGTATTTTAGGTAGTGTACTGGCAGACTCTAAGAATACGAGTACTACATGCTTAATATCAGTGCTAGATTTTCTTCTTTAAGTATTAGGGTTAGCCAATAGAATGTAAAGTAACCAGGGTATCATTGAAAGTGTCATATTTTGTAAACTTTTCAATTTAGATCAACCAAATAAAATTGTGCTGTATTTCATTTCATTATAAAAAAGTTCTTGTTTTTGTTCTGTATTTTTTCATTTCATGTTGAGGTACCTACATTACACCTACAAACAATATAATATAAAAAATATGTCAATTATTATTGTATTTCAAATGCATCGACGACGACATTTCAACGTTGATAACCTTTAACACAGTATTATCAGTAATTAATTGTTTTTGACGTTTTCTGTTGGAAAATGGAAAACATTAATTGTAATGGTCTCCCTGAACCAATCGACGCCTTGGCATTTTTAGAGCAATCGCGGCGTATCTATCACCGTCGACCAGTGTCGTCCGAGTTGTTTCTTTTTCGCTCTAATTGCGTAGTAATTAAAGGTTTTTATAAATGGATTTAGCCGAATTCGCGTCTACAGATTTGGGGAGACCCTGTCTTGTGATACAACATTAAAATATTTTTTTTGATAAAGGGACAAACAATACTTAGCGGCTTGCTTTGCTAAGTTCGGAGACGTTTATGAATAAGGAAGGAGCTTAGTTTTAAATGTTTCAAGTAACTCGCGAAAATTGGGAACATCATGTTACAATGTGAGCAGAGCGTAAAAACACCGTCGACAAAGACCCAACAAAGCTTTTGCTAATGAGTAATCCATTAGACAACACTTAACTGGTAAAGTTAATTGTACACGCGAGGCAGGTCGTGAAATATAACCCATTGTTCAGCAGTGTAGTTATCAAATGGCACAGAATGTCAGTGGTGGCAGCCTTGGCCCATGCCTCTCACGTTTGGGTGAAGCGCATAGGGTTGCCAGATTTTTTTTGAGACATATAGTACATGGCGGTTTAAAGGCTCAAAAAATAAAGTACACACGGAAAAAATAAAGTACCTTTTATTGGTCTCTAAAGTAGATACACTTTCATTTTCACTTAGATCACTGTCAATTTCCATGTCCTTATCTTTGCTGTGCAATAACCAGATTTATTATGATAAAGTGTTACAGTATCAGAAAACATTCACGATACACACCCACATCACAAGCCTTAATTGAGCTTACAGTGGGACTCGATTTGTCGATTTGTGTAAGATGTCCCATGATGTTTATTCATTTATACTGACGAACAGTACCTAAGACATTTCGTAAAATCTTATGTTTCGTATAATAATATATCGAAGTAATAGTTCCTGAGTGGCCTAGGGTTCCAATTCGGGGTTGACTGTATAATCGCCATATACATGAAGCGTGAGACGTTACGGTACAGTCACGTCTATAAGCGTGAATCAACTTTTTTCTGCCATGTTATTGTCATGGTTACGGTCGCCTGAGTCACGCTGGTTTTATTCAAAAGTATGCTACTTAAATCTTATTAACACCAGAAAAATGTATGTTTGCGTAGTTTGAGTGGCACAATTTTGCAAAAAACCAGCGTGACTCAGGCGACCGTCACCATTGCAATAACAGACAGAAAAAAGTTGATTCACCCATAAATATGCGTAAATTTCGGAGCTTTATTGCTAGGGGATGGAGGTTTCAATCTGAATATAGGTGTCAACATACTTATGTAATTAATTATTATAATTAAAATGACTATAATGACTGAAATTGTAATAATTGATGAAATACCGGTGTATTTGATCGTCACGTTGATAACGATCGCTAGAATAAATAGTTATCTACTTGCTCCTTTTCTCAGGTGGTGCTAGATGGCGAGGAAGTCCAGATCGACATCCTGGACACGGCCGGCCAGGAGGACTACGCGGCCATTCGCGACAACTACTTCCGGTCTGGGGAGGGCTTCCTCTGTGTCTTCTCCATCACTGAGCCGGAGAGCTTTGATGCTACGCAGGAGTTCAGGTAGGGCTCCACCAAATATATATCTTACTCCTTCCCAGTCGCCTCACAGACGGTTAGGACAGCGGGTACTACTGATCCATGGAGAGGTTTCTCTGCGATGGAGATGATGAAGGTCCATCACTGAGCCGGAGAGCTTGGATGCTACGCAGAAGTTCAGGTAGGGCTCCACCAAGATATATCTTACTCCTTCCCAGTCGTCTCACAGACGGTTAGGACAGCAGTTACTACTGATTCAGGGAGAGGTTCCTCTGCGATGGAGATGATGAAGGCCCATCACTGAGCCGGAGAGCTTTAAGGCTACCCAGGAGTTCAGGTAGGGCTCCACCAAGATATATACTCTTCACAGGTTGAGCTGGGCCAAGAGGTCTGGTGGAACTACTTACGATCAAGAGATGGGGTTCTTCTGCATCTTGCCTATACAGGCGAGGATCCAGGACTTCGTTCAGACGGGCACTGCCCTATGATATGACAGTATTTTATACTTAACACCTTGGCGGACACTATTCCAGACACAATAGAAGAAACAAGGAGATTACGCCTATAGACGTTTAGTGTCCGCCAATGTGTTAAAACAGCACCCAGGCATACCTAAGTCCAGTGTCAAGGGGGGGGAGGGGGGGGGGGGTCAAGTGCCGCCATTGCCCAGCCCCCCCTGGATCCAAGCCTGTGCCCATATGAGATGAAGGGTTTCGATGGTATGCTAGAGTTCAGGTAAGGTTACACCAAGACACACATCTGACTCCTTCCCAATCTCCTCACAGATGGCCACGAGGCCAGAGGCTACTTTCAATTGGAAGGGTTCCTCTGTGTCTTCTCCATCATTAAGCACAAGGGTTTTGATGCTACAGATGAGTTTAGGTAGGCTTTTTTACTATATATTACTCACTCCAACAGGTTGTCAAGAAGTTTCTTACCGTTTCTTCTCAGGTCAGTGGGTAGGGTTAGAACCAGAAGTAATGTGTAACTTATGTGACCATTCAAAAGAGTTTGTTGCTATCCCAATTTCAATAAAGAACCACTTGGTCAGCCTCCGTAGCCTAGTTGGTAGTGACCCGGCCTACAAAGCTGGAGGTTCCGGGTTCGAATCCCGGCGAGGGCATTATTTGTGTATTTATTTATCACAAATATTTGTTCCTTGGTCATGGCTGTCTACAAAAAAAAAAATTCTTGGGACATCTTACACAAATCGACCTAGTCCCACGGTAAGCTCAATTAAGGCTTGTGATGTGGGTACCAGGCAACGATATATATAATAGATAGATACATATAGATACTTAAATACATAGACAGCCATGACCAAGGAACAATCATTTGTGATAAATAAATACACAAAGAACGCCCCTCGCCGGGATTCGAACCCGGAACCTCCAGCTTCGTAGGCAGGGTCACTACCAACTAGGCTACGGAGGCTGAAAAAAAAATTACTTTGTTAGGGAGTACTTCCGAAGCCCCCTCCCCAGCTTCCTTTGTGTCTTTCCCATCCCTGAACTAGAGAGCTTTGATGCTACGCAAAAGTTCAGGCAGGGTTATACCAGGATATATATGGTGGTGCTGGCCCATAAGGTCACCTGGGTCTAATTCTGGAACTCTATTGCTAGAGTTAACTGTACCGAGTTGAGATTAATCGGCAGATAACATTACAGGTCGTAGCCCTATCAGGTGGTCCGACCAAGTCCGTTCAACTTTAAATTCCAAGCTCCATGATGCCCTCCATGAAGCCAAAGATAGAGACAGATGGAGGAGACTAACGAAAGAAAAATTAATTTCCATCCGGGGAAATCACGACCCTCAGTAATGAGGAAATCGGCGCGAGGAGGAGGATGTATATCGGAGTCCATTGAGATCATAATCAAAACTATATGAATGTACAACTCTAATGGCACACAAAAACTGTTGTTCAGGAAAGACAAAGATTGAATTCTTACTTTTAAGAACCTAAAAATTGCACTTTCTTTTTTCATGACGGCTTTATTCCATAGCTATTTCACAACTATACATGATGATTCTGAGTCTTGAGTAGGAGAGAACAGTGTACTACGAACGGTCTCGCTGAGCAACTTTGACAACTACCGAAGAATCATCCCAACAATCATGATTATGTACTTATAATATTGAAGAGCTTATGACATGTCCAGTAATATACACAAAGTATTGAATGAATGAATGAATGAATTAATGAATGAATGAATGATCATTTATTTGTAACAAACAAGCGTATATACATAGATGTTATAATATTTGGTGTAGTACGATTCCTGTTCTGCCATAACCGGCGTACAAATATTGACTTAACTCTAAGTACCTAACTAGATTTAGCTTTTACTAAACTTAAACTTACATTCTACGATTACATATATCAGATTATTATTATGATTACATAATAATCAGAGTCGATTTACCATATAATCACAAACATTTCTACCAAATTGATTTAAAATATAATTAATGAATTATTCAACAACTAGTTTATACAAATTCTACAAATATTAAATAATAATCATTCATTATAACATAAATAAATTACAATTTGCAATTGTCAATAAATTCTTGGACTGAATAGCAACAATTTTCAATTAAATAATTAAACAATTTCTTCTTAAATATATTAAAAGGCAATTCTTTCATTGTGTCTGACAGAATATTATAAATCTTTATAGCCATGCAGTACGAATTTTGTCGTGATAACGCTAGATTGGTTTTCGGTAGATCTAACTTATACCTATGTGTACCTCTTTTAGATGTAGTGACTTTTATATCAAACAGGTCTATGTGTTTCTTCACAAAAATGCACATTTCGAACACATACAAACACGGAAGTGGCAATATATGTTTAGATTGAAAAAGTGGTTTACAGTGGTCTAAGAAATCTGCTCCACATAAAGTGCGAATGCATTTTTTTTGGATCTTGAAAATTACTTCAGCATCCGTGGAGTTTCCCCAAAGTATGAGACCATATCGTAATATTGATGCCACATACCCGTGATATGCAGATAGAGCTGCTTCTTCTGAAACAACGTTCCGTAATCTATATAAGACATACACAAATCGCTCGAGTCGTATGCGTAAATCATCAACATGACTTTTCCAATTACAGAAACAGTCCAATGTGATACCTAAAAATGTCACAGATTTTACCTCTTCAATTGATTGATTATTATATGATATATTAAGGTTTTTCAATTTACTTTTACATGTCAAAAATTGTATGAATTTAGTTTTTTCCAAGTTTACACTAAGATTATTTTCTTCCATCCAATTAATTACATCGTTCAATGCTTGGTTAATGTCATGTTCAAATGTTAAGCTATTATTACATTTTATAAGTAAGGTAGTATCATCTGCGAACAATATGCATTTGTGATTCGTCGCCAGTCATAATATTGTTATTAGAACACGGAATCCGTAATTGTACAATTCCAAACAGGACAGTACGTACGCTATGTCACTGCAACGGGCGTGGAAATGTGCGGTCGACCGCAACTTCGCGACATGCCGCACCGCATTCGCCCGATCGAGTTTAATATCGAGTTACGAATCAGGCCAGAAGCAGTAAAGTCAGTCTATAAATACATTAAGTTATTGCCCGTGAGCTAGAGAATAACTTTGAGCATTTTGCTAACGAACGTAAATGAAAGAGATAACAATAGATAATGTTACTGTATTTAAAAACCTGTAATTTTATGATGGCCTAGAGTTTATAGTTTGTCGTCGTTGTCGTCTCCCGTTGTCGATAATAGGTCCTCTTTTTAAAGGATCAGAAACACGTATTAGTCACCTCCATCGTAGCTAAGGTAGCTTTACTTTTTTATTCAAATGAACATCATCAGCCTCTCTCAATCTACAGCTGGACGCATCCCATTAACTGTATACACATGGATGCATTAGGATGTAAATCACCATGATAGCAACGCTGGGCAAGAAGGTTTGCGATCGCAGTAGTGTGTCTATGATGACGCTGCTGCCCATCATTCAAACTTCTGTAAATGAATATTCATCGATACTTGAATCACTTATAACCGCTTTCCAGCTACGGAGCAGAGTCATTAATGGCTCCGTTTAACTTTCACTGCTGCTGTGACTCGCAGCTGCCAACGGAATACTAGTCCTTAGCGAGCGATTAGTGAGCCATTAATGAGTCCGCTCCGCTCTCCGTGGAAAGCGGGCATTAATCGACTCTTACGGTGCGGCTCCACTAAGGCGGAGAGGAGCGGAGATGTGCAAAATTGGTCAATGAGACCGCATGACAGTGTTTCGAATTTTAAAGGACCATGGGCAATTTTGTATGGAGCATGGTCCTGAAACCAACAGAGCTGAAACTTAAGTCATTAAATAGGTCTTTAAATCTACTTTCTTTCATTACATGGGCACAAAGCCGAACTCCATTGCAGAACTGAGATATTCATATTTAAATCAGGTGAGTTTTCTTCTAAAATATGTCCGCTGTCGCAAAACCGAACGGCGTCTTTCTATTGCCATGTTTTCATATTATGATGATAAGTAAAACACGATATTAAACAAGAAATGACACCGAACGAACATAATTCATGGAAATGTCGACATTTCTACTTTATTTTTTTTAATTGGGTTTGCTCAATACCTACCCCTCAAAATGGTTCTTTGAAGAATGTAATTGGTCAATTTTGCACATTTCCGCTCCTCTCCGCCTCAGTGGAGCCGCACCCTTATTCAACGTATTCTTTCCGCCGTCACCACGCATCAAATTCAAATATCACTCACCATTCCAGGGAGCAGATTCTACGCGTAAAAAACGCTGAAAACATCCCGTTCCTGCTGGTCGGGAACAAGTCGGACCTGGCGGAGAAGCGGCGGGTGCCGCTGGACACGTGTCGCGAGCGCGCCGCCGCGTGGCAGGTCCCGTACGTCGAGACCTCCGCCAAGACGAGGGACAACGTCGACAAGGTAGGATACAACACTTTTTTTAATACTTATCATGGGATGTTGTTACACAAATCGGCGTATTTCCACGGTAAACTCAATTAAGGCGTGTGATGTACAGTCACTGGCAATAGTACATGATGCCAAGTTTTTTCATCGCTAGTATAAAGACCTATGCCTATACTAGCTATATTCGTAAGGTGGAAAGTGTGGGAATCACTTACAAATACAGGGTGTAAATTCTAATACGGGCGAACCTCTTAACGGGTGTTAGTTTACGACATAATACCTAAGTACATTCAAATAACTTTTACTTAAAATTAGAGCAACAAAATTTTCCATACAAAATAATTCGGCGCGCAATGAAGAGCAACATACGCGAGTTAAACACTCGTTGACAGCTAATTTCAAAAGCAGATGACATAACTGCCATATCAATGCCATATTAACAAATGTTCGTACCTATATACATTGCTGCTCCGATGACCTTAAAAAAATTCTGTGGGGTCATAATTAAGAGTAACTTTAAAAAATCCTTGTAATCCATGATTACACTAATGAATCCCATGCCTGGTTTAATTGATCGCCCGTATTAGATTTACATGCTGTATAAACAAAAGATCTACTGGAAAAAATCTAAATGTGATATATTATTGGCCGGTACTGTAGTATAAGTATGACGTAGTCGTATCCAGGGCCGGATTTAAGGGGGGGCAACCGGGGCTACAGCCCCGGGGCCTCCACGGAAGAGGGGCCCCCACAATAGAGATTTCGAAATTGTTCAAATTCCAACTAGTAAACACTAGTAAATTTTTTTTTGAGTATTCAAAGTGATCTACAACGGGAACTAGATTTCAGCGAAAACATCAACGATTTTTTGGCGAAAAAAGCTCGGAAGATTCTGTTCGTTAGCGCTAAAATTTTATTTCAGATAATTCTCGTTTCCGATTATATTTATATGTTTGTTAAATAATAAAATAATCTATACTTGTTTCCACAAAAAAATATTTATTGAAAAACTTGACTGAAAAAAAAATGTCTACTTTGTTTGGAAAATAATTGGGGGCCAGGGCCTCCACTCCTTTATTGCCCCGAAGCCTCTCAACCTCTAAATCCGGCCCTGGTCGTATCAATGGAATACCCTACCTACACGGCTACACAACAGGTGTCGCCCACAAATAGGCCGCGCCATTTATCGCTAAATTATTCAGCACATTAGCATTAATGTCTAATCAGTCCGTTGACTCCTATTGTCCTATCTGCTGGCGTGATTCTCACTTATTTTTAGATAAATATTTGCGAGATTAGAGTTATTGGATATGAACTCCATTATACTAGATGTGTAGCGTGTTATACACCGTGGGTTGTTTAAATCCGACCGATTTCAACAGTGTATTACTGACCACATTTAGAAACTATAATGTCATATAAACTTTTCTGGATATCGCCTAGTTTCAGAGTTATTACCAATTGAAAAAAAAATAGTACATTGTGCATCAAGGGAGGTAAGTACGGAGTTACTAACGAGAGTGTTAGAAGCCCGACGCCGTTAGGCGGAGGGCTTTTATGACTCGAGTTAGTATTCCGCTTACCGACCGTGATGCATACAATGTTTTTCATCACACTTGCAGACAAAAAAATAAGTTTTAAGACATAATATTATTAAAGGACGTACTGACATTTCTATTACTCCCTAGGGAATTTCACTTTTCTATTACTCCCGCTACGCGCGCAAGCAATGGCGCGCTTAGACAGCAAGTGTGATGAAAATGTAATTGTTACTCAGTACAAAGGTCTTTTTAACGGCGTTGGTGCCATTATGGAGAATAGTCTCACTAACCTCATTAATAGATCACAAAAAGTGAGAAAAACCTTTAAAAATTTAGGTTTTTGTAAAAAAAAAGGTTAACCGTCGTTTTAAGTGCCAGTTTTATGAATAATATTGACTTTTTATGTTAAAATACATTCAAAATAGTAAAAAAATATTAAAAACAATTATTTTTTTAGCCAAAAATTACAAAAGTCATATAATATTTTTAATTTGTTTTTACATCAAAAATACGTGGTTAAAATCTTTCGGGTTATAAAAGCCCACGGTGTATACAACGTAGCAGCAATGTTTGTTCCTTAGTCAAGTTTTACGTATCTATCTGGTATCTGTTTCAGTGTCGGATTTAGTTATCGTGATAATTTTGATAGAACTAGGGTCCCCCGTCTACAACCCTATGTAATAAAACAGTAACATATTAGATTCATACAAGCTCTTAACTTTTGACCACCGAGTGGACTACTTTGTCTTTTGACTGGCAATGACCCTGTTATGCATGTATCGTCACTTAGTTACCTTAGTGCCTTAATTGAGTGTATCGTGGGTCTAGTTCGATTTGTGTAAAATTATACCATGATGCAAGTTTAACCTCGTAAAGCCCAGGATAGTTACTTTTACTATTTGGAATTTGAACCTTTCTCTATATCGGCGGCTGACAACCAAAACTCACTATAAAAACTGTCACTACTCTTAGCAACCTCTTATGTCAGTATTGAATCAGAACTGAGATATGATCTCTATTTTAAGTTGGTATTTGTTACTTATTGAGTTTTGGTTGTGAACCGGTGCAATGAAAATTGGTGATTGCGTTCGTTTCAAAAAGCAATGAAACAAATGACATTAATTTGTTCATGAATGATTCAAATTGGACTGCAAAAACTATGTACATTGTAATGTACATTGAGTCTTACGAGGATATTATTATTACACCTATTATAGATAGAATCGTAAAAATGATGATGATTGGTGAAATATGCTAAATGCAACAATTAAATGGTTTGACTTATAAGTAATTTTATTTCTTCTTATTTAGTATTTTTTCCAAATTATCAGCATAGGTAGGTATTTATGAGTATGACTGCTGTTTTTTGCGGATAGTGGGTGCTGGCGATAATGTTAATGTATATCGGTGTCGGGGGTACAATCACCCACACACTTCATTGAACAATCGTGACCCTTGTCAGTTAAGCATGTGGGCGATGGTACCTTTTTCATGTTTTTTTTATGTGTATTGGTCGGTCTGAAAATAATCAGCGCTGGGTTTTCAGAAACATATTATTTACATTTTTCCCTCTTATTCATACACGTTTGCTAATTTAACAAGCTGCTAATAATTGTTTATCACTTTCGGTCTTAACAATGTGTATATAAGAGCAAAAGGGACAAACAATTATTAGCGGCTTGTTAAGTTAGCAAACGTTTACGAATAAGGGGGTAAGTTTTTACCTAAGAAATATTTAAAATGATACATATTTTTCTTATTTGTTGACTTAAAAAGTATCATCATGGCATTTCAAATATTGCCGAAATGTCGGGCGTTGAAAATATAAAATTTACATGGCAAATATTAAAAACCAGTTATAAGTCACAATAACAATGTTAATAACAAACTTACTCATAAACGTGTGCTAACTTAGCAAGCCGCTAAGTATTGTTTGTCTCTTCGGTCTTTTCAACATGTCCATAAGGAAAGGGACAAACAATAGCGGCTTATTAACTTAACCCTAAACTTGGCAGAATTTTAAAAAATCGTGCGTTCTAGCCTCCTCGCCGCAGTGTAGAGCAAAAAATTCTGTGTTAAAAAAAATACAAAAAGTGGGTCAAAGACCATGTATCTTTAAAGATACATTGCCAAGTTAAGGGTTAAGAGACGTTTATGAATAAGGCTTGATTTCACCAAACTTTTTATTTTTTATTCTCTGCCTTTTCTTTCTGCTCTCTATACGTTTCAACTTATATAGTTTCCTTCAATTGCTCTATGTAGGCTCTCCGTGGTCTTCCTCTTTTTCTTTTTCCTTCTATCTTTCCTTCGATTAAAACTTTAATGAAGTCACAGTGACGAAGTACCTATCATTTTTACTTACTCAGATACTAGTCTCAAATTACTATAGAGTTTTGACATTGCTATCTGAGTGCAAGTTCTATTCTTCGAAAAAGTTTGGTGTGATTCAGCCTAAGACGGTTAGTTTTTTTTCTGAAAACCCAGATCGCAGACACATTTCCAATCGACAGCTTATGTGCCGTTGGTGTCGGTATCTGTAACAATCCCCCATTGCAGGTATTCTTCGACCTGATGCGCGAGATCCGCTCGCGCAAGTCGGACGACTCGCGCGCCGGCGGCGACGAAGTCAAGAAGAAGAGGAAACGGATCAAGTGCTCCATCCTCTAATAGCCTTCATGTGTGACGGTTCGGCGTTTTATCTGTTCATTACGTGGTACGCTAATGATTAGGGAAAACGCTTACCGCTCCGCAATTCGCGCGTGATTGGCCGAGCCGTTAGGCGTCAGTAGTAAGTGTCGAGCGGCGCGGCCGGCGTGGCGATAAGCGGCGCGTCGTACGGCTAAGGAATTTGGTAGGTGCACTCAGACCGCGCGCATACGCTTTGTTTATGGCACTGCTCCCGCCGCGAGTAAGCTATCGACTATAGAAACGACCAAAAGATAAGCGTGTGTCCAAACATCGCAACATTTTATAGCTCATAGTAGAGCAAGTAACTGGGTCAAACGCAAACCCATGGTCGAAGTTTTTCCGGTGGACAATCTAAAAGTTAAGCTTGATTTTCTTAAGAAAGCCTTGTCTTCATTAAGACGTACTCCTTTTTCATTGCGTTGTATGATAAAAATCATTACTACCTTACCACAGGCTGTTAACTATCGACCACAGGAAAGAAAAAGTGCGTGTTCAGCTGAACTGTAGAGCCACTCGTTCCTGTGGCCAATAGTAAGCAACTGGTAGGAGTGTAATCGTGATTTTTATCATACAATTCAATAGGAAAGGAGTGCCTTTAAATGACAATAGGGATTTAATAAACAAAATTAACTCTCATAGCCTAACTTTTAAAATGTCCACCGGAAAGACTCGTAACATGATTTTGAGTTTGACCCAACTATAAACATCGTGGTGTATTTTATTTACACGGGAGCGCTAATCTATTGTTCGATTTTATAACTGATCACTCGTTAGTCTACTCGCTGGCGGTGGGACTAGGATGCTTAGCCAAGTTGCCAATCGCTAGCGCTTGGTAGCGTATCGTAGTTTTCCCTCTCTGTCACTCTTGCGTATTAGTGCGCCACCTTTCGTTTACGATTGACAACTAAGCGTTAGCGATTGGCAACTTGTCTAAGCACCCTGTGCCCCGCCGCACCCTCCGCTTCGCTGCCCGCTCCGCTGCCCGCTCCGCTCGAGCGTCTACTCAGGCCTTAGACTTACGGGAACGTGACAAACTAGGAATATGTACTGAAATAGCAAGTATGATTATTTGCGAATGTATTTATCCGAAATCCACCTAAACGCTAGCGGAAACTAGGGTAGTTTAAGTGGTTTTCGGGTAAATAAATAATATTTCTCGGCCACCCAACGCTTTATACTTTTATTAAGAAAAGGCCGAAAACCAAGTCGGGCTAAATTACCAACGTCTAGCTTTAATGTCTACGGTCATTAAATGTACCTATCTCTAGTTACTACCCGATGGAGTCGAGAACATATTTTTGAGTGGCCGACATCCTTTTTGAATTTTTGTATTGACACGTGTAAGGCTAGCGCCACTTACCAAAGGAGTGGATATCTTGAAAATTACGACTCATTTTTGTATGAATAGTTTTATGGAATGATTCATTTATAAATTGTTCGTTGTTTGGAGTAGGTTTGATGTAAGTGTGATTAGTTATGCATCCGGTTCTTCCCGCCGTCACAGGTCTTTGGGCTTAGGGCTATGAGGATCACTATTAAAAACACTTAAATTTATTCACAAAAACACATCAGTGTTCAGGCCAATCGTATGCCACGTTTTATTGTTAGGAACATAGTAGCCCCCTTAATCATAAAAGTGTAGTCCCTGTATTAAATCTTGTCTCTGACTTACTAACACGAAACACGTGCTAGATAAGGACACATTACATAATGAGACGTTTTTGATAAATCCATAATGGCTGTATTGATTTATCCGCCAACTATGGTTTGGAGTTTTTTTTTAATTTTTTTACCTCAAAGAAAGTCTATCTAAACGGAAACTCGAATATAATTCATCTTTGAAAGTAAATTCGCTTCTATCTTAAGGTGCGTTTAAACCAAAAGAGCATTCGCTGATCTAGCGCCGGTTCTACGAAATCAACCAATCACGTTTTGTGTACCGATCGAATTTCGTAGAGTGGGAGGTTAGAACAGCGAATGCTCTTTTAGTTTGAACGCACCTTCAGAAAGATCTAAAACGTAAAAATGCTATTTTCTCGTAGAAAGAAAGTACAATCAAAATGAACTTCATAGTCCTAAGCCAGTTAAAGTAAGATAATTCTAAAGGTTTCATAGATATCGACGTTTATCATGAATAACGCTGCATTTCAAGATACTTACCTTACCTTATCCTAATATTGAATTCTAACAAAGAAGCGCTAGAATTCAAGTTACAAAAGGTATTATTTTGGATTGTGGCGTTGTTGATGATAAGCAATGATTTGGTCTCAAACGCCGCGGGCTTCGGCCCTATCCCCCTGTAATAAAGTGTATAATCGCGTGCTAGATGTAAGGCTTCGTCCGTCGCCCGTTTGGTGCTTACTGAAACTCGGTTAGGTTTACTTAAATTGTATGTTTAAATTATTTGTATCGATTTTTAATGCTCATCTCCACTATTAGGCATCAAAACGACGTTTCAAGGAACGAATCAAATTATTTTATGAAATATTTTGATTTGTGTTTTTTAAGTAGTTACACTCATATTGTAAAAAAAAATTAGATGTTAAACTCCTGATAGGCATATTATTTTCCTTTGGTATATGACATCTATAATTTATAATCAAAATAACAGTAATTTTTATGAAGTGTTTGCTTTGATTCCGATCAAAGAAGATATACAATTTGCAGCCAAAAATATATCGAAAGAAGTAATTTAGAATCTTTGATTGGGTTACGATATGGGATCGTTTGTGGCTGATTATTCCGACAATAAATTCACATGTATCATAGAGAATCGCCTTGCAATAGTACATTGTATCATCAACATACACAGATTGTGTAACTCTTTGTAATGTTTTGTATTTATTTTAATGTAATAAGTGATTGTATTGTGTGTTTGAAAGTGGCCTCGACGTGTTACACCAGAATATATGGCATAAATATGAACACCCTTATTTATAAACGTTCAACGCCTTTTCCATTTTAGTTTAAATGTGTTTCTCTTTTTAACAAATGGGTGAATATTGGCGTTTCAACTGCCTAATTTTGGTGGCATCATTTTTGTCGAAATTTCTATTCGTTACAATGTGCTACATTGTCATTTGAAGGAAACACGGTACCTTATACAAATGACGAAGTATAACATTGAGGCGTTTAGAAACTTCGGCATAAATGATGCCACCAAAATTAGGCAGTTGAAACGCTCATCCAAATACTATTGGCAAAGTGACAGAGTCAAATCACATTTTAACTAATATTGAGGTGTTGTCCAGTCGTTTTCAGATATATCGGAGAAGCCACGGTGCTCAATAATATCTGAACTGCAATCTAACATCGTAACATTATGGTGCATTTAGATCAAACGAGCATTCGCTCATTCTATCCCCCACTCTACTAAATCACCGAATTTGGACTAATCACGTTTTGTGTAACGAATTTCGTAGAGTGGGGGATAGAATGAACGAATGCTCGTTTGGTCTAAATGCACCTTTAGAGGCCTGCTGAGATATTTACGAGCACCCTGGCCACTATCCAACATGAATAAGAGGATACTGTTTTGAGTTCATGAAACATAAAATGAGCTTTATTGGTATACATATAAAGCTTATTGTTAGTCGAGGAGAGTGTATGTTCAGAGTATTATGTAATCGTTAGACTAAAGCTGCACAGAAATACTGAAACTTAGGCGAGACCCGTGGAATAGTGAGTTGGAAAAACAACGAATTTAACAAAAAAATGGACCAACACCATATTATTTGCTTTAATGTGAATGTCGTATAAACCTGTCATGTGTCTGTACTCGGTCCAAAAAACCCTGTAAAGTAAAGGCGTAAATTCAAATTCTCTATAGGCTGACAACTCGCCTATATTTATTGAATTTACCGCCTTTTTCTACTGCCAGAAATTGTTGGACAAAGTATAAGAGTTACTTTAATTTCCTAAAGAAAAAAACTGGGTCTCTCCTAAGGCTGAATTGAATAATTATAACGATTTTTTACAATCCCCTGCCAAATACAGTGTAAATTTGCTTAGATGTACAGCTAAGTGAAATATGATGTGAAATATTTGGATTCGAATTAATTATATTTTATACTTCATTCAGGTATTATATACTTTGTATGTAAGTTATATCTTCCTAAGGCCCAACCATACGCGAAATATCCAAAATGTGTCATTGAAATAAAGGTCGTATCTCGGTTCTGATTAAATACTGACATACAAGGTTGCTAAGAGTACTGCTTATTTGTAGTAAATTTCGGTTGTCAGCAAATGCAACTCTGTTCTAATTGAACGGAATCTAAAATTTGTTCAATGTCAAAAAGTACTATACGTTGGCCAATGGGCCTTAGGAGGTTATGAGACTGAATGGAGTATCCCAGAACAGAACTGTCAATGTCGCATTATTTTATAACAAAATGAATGTTAGGATATTGCTAGTGTATTTGTATGTTTGTACGCCTGCTTGGGTTGTTTGCAATCGGTCAACGAGCGTTGATGTTACGGAGATACCTTCCTCTCAAAATACCAGATATAATATATGTGATGTTCTTAGGACAAAGGGCTCACATTGTCGATGGCGTTATGTTCGGTATACAAATACAACGCCGCGAGACGTAAACGCCATCGAAAATGTGGGCTCTTTGCTCTGAGAACATTACATATCTTTCTAAAATGTGTTGTTAACACAAAAACTAGCTAAAAATAAAAAAGTACTAGTTGGTTTAATGAACGTTGGATAAATTATGGTTTATACAAAATTAGTATTATTTAATATGTTACTATGAAGAAAATCGCCACGCATTGCGAGCTAAAATAAAATTTTACTATGTTAGAAAATATTTTTGATCTGGTATTTTGGGTGGAAGGCTATAAGAATATTGTAATGCCATTACTATTTATCTTTAAGGTCGTCCACTCGGTGCCAGGAGGCATTTATAGCAATAATGAGGACCCAGGAAAGGAGTTTTGGAATCCCAAGGGCATCTATTTGAACCCATAACATCCTTGAACTTGTGTGAAAGATGTTTTCATACCAGTTACATTTGATATTGAAAAATCCTCAAAGCTCCTTTCCGGGGACCTGAAGTTAGCACACCATTTCGCCTAATGAACGTTGCTACTGCCAATACTTAACTTATATCATAACGCCTGCTATTTTCTTTCACATTTAAATGTTCACGTATAATAAAATCCTCAGAAAGTTATTGTATAGGTATTTTTCTAAGGACTAGATGTCAATATTCTTAGTTATTTTTCATCAGATTTTTAAGAGCCAACTGTATAAAATCTAAAGTTGAGCCTGAGATTCGTGGTAGGAAAAGTGTGTATCAATCTCCTGCCACGATTGCTTGACCCCAATTTAACCCTTTGTCACCCAGGTGACTTGTAATTATTTAATCATGTTATCAACATTGTATTGGTGACTGCACTGATAGACGTCACTTCAGCGGCAGAGGGTAAATACTATAGTTTAAGATCTGAAATAATTTAAGTTTTGATGTATAAAAATGGAACATAAGAATCATAAGTAAAACAGGCTTGCAAGCGCAGCGTTTAGGCGTCTGTTGTGCGGTTTCCTATAGCTGTAGCTAGCATAGGTAGAATAAGTTGTTATACCTGTACGGCACGCACGATGTAATGGATGAAAAGACAGCAGAAATATACAGATTTGCAATACTCAGTTTGTTATTTTACCCATTCTTTCCACGTTAGAAAAAATTTCATAAAAGAGTATTTTAAAATGTCGCTTACAATAACGAAAAGAAGCCATTAAATAGTATCGTTGATTATCATGAATAATGCGACAATCCAAAATAATATGACCCAGTTGAAAATACGATTCTAGTATAGCCTCCTGCGTACATGATTGTGTGTAAAAGGACATAAGTCTCAGTCAATTTTTTAACTCTACGTCAATTAGACAAATTTCCAATTTGATTTGGCAAATATTGACGTAATGTAGACACAAGGATAGTAGCAGTGATATTAGAACGAAACAGGGGTTTCTAATAATAGTATAAGAGTACAAATTTTCAATACAGCTAGGTACTCGCAAAAGGAGCATTCCATGGGCTGTCTCGTGCAAACGCGTGTATATTCCTATAATTAGAGTTTTCTTCTGAGTTATCAGTAAATTTTGTTGGACCAATATTTGACTTCTTTGGTCACGAAAAAGAACTTTCTATAAACTTACCCACAACTTTGAGAAAACCCGTCTTTGTACATCGGTCGACCTCTTCGTGGAATGCTTTAAAAGAGGCATATTTTCGAAAGTCTACTGTCATTATTTGCTGTTTTGAGTTAGGGTCCCTCAAAACTATTTCGCAATGTATGGTTTCACAATTTTAAATTTATTATAATATATCTTGCCGTATCGATTGATTTCGTCCTAGTTATCTCTTTTTAACTCTTAGTACAAGGTTTTTATAGTTTGCTTTAGCCGAATCCGCGTCGATGGTTTTGGAGAGAATATATCAAGCAAGTTACGGTTTGTACTGGGAAGCTTGTGTTCAATAGAGGCTGTGATTAATGTGTTGTGTTGTGCAGTTTGCTGTGATATATAGACAAGAGGATTTGGAGCTTGGGTGTGACGTCATAACGTGTAAGCTAATTATTTATTATCTACATCATATGTCAAATAGACAGCTGACGCTTAACATTTAATGTTATACGTTTTATGCGTTGCCTGTGGAATATTAAAAAAAGATTAATAACAACACAACCCATGTTCTAATGGATTTTCATATATTTGCCATTGGTGTTTTTTTATATCAAGATGGACAAGAAGTGGCATAAGACAGTTTGGTATTCAGCCTATAACTGGATTTTTTGCTGTCATAGATAAAGTTATGTAGTGTACCTAATTAGGCATTATCACTCGTTTGATGCTATTGTGAAACTCATCTACGGTTCGTTTCATAAAACCACACTCGTGTGTAATACCTCTCATTATGCACCAACCACATAAAATATATCAACGTCAAAATCCATGGACTCCAAAATTTGACAAGGCCCTTATTCAACAGGTATTTCTGACCCTGGTCCGTGACCTCTCCCGGCGGAAGGCTGGGATCGAGGAGGAGCCTCCAAAGCCGAAGACCAGGAAGAACTGCGCGTGCCATAAACAGTGCTGTGTGGTTTGCTAATACCGATTGTAGATGGTTACATCGATTTAGAATACCCAAGATGCATCATCGTGTTTAATCAAATAAAGACGTTATTTAGACTACGCGATTAACGCAAATGGGTCAAAATTCTTTTCGTTGTATTATTTTGTGTCCCTAAAAAACGTGACGCAGTGGTGATTTTTGTATGAGATGATGTTTTGTTTCCAATTTTTGATGTATGGATGAAAATCTAGCGTGAAAAAAAATACAAGTGCAGCGGATTTTTTTTATATACTGAGACGAAACAGCAACTAAAAGCTCCAACCACTCTGTCATGGTATGAAACAAGACAACGAAAAGAATTTTGACCCAAAATTGTAAGATTTTATTATAACCCGCCGCAGCTAGCAAGCAAGATAACTAAACATTACTATATCTATACCAATGTATATTCATTCGAATTTAGTTATTTACTTTGGAGATTAATAACCTGCGACCATATAACATGGACGTCTAATGCCAGCCCAAAAATGCTCCCAAACACAATTGTTCAATTGTGCCAAGATGGGCAGGACATAGCGCTTTTCTTCACACCGCGCAAGTTTTTATAGGTTGATATTGAAATTCATTACCGTGATGCATTGAAGAGGGGGTGACATTTGTCGACTAAATTTCGGGACCGTTTTTGAAAGGCAATTTAGTATGGCGTGCGGATTCCATGTTTTATTTGTTCGTAGTTAATAACTATGCTTAGTCTAAATCAAGCACACTTTTAGCAGGAGATCTTTAAAGGGTTAGTAGTATGTCTACGGTATTCTAAATCGATGGAAGTTATGGCGCATTGTATCGTTTGTTTGTCATTCCACTACGCCACTGAGCATTGCAATCGGGATAAATGCTGTGCTAGACTTTTATTATATTTCGTACTAAAATATTACATGGTGCTACCTATATCGACAATTGTTATCTAAACAAATATCGTCAAAATGTAAAATGTTACAAAAACAACGATAAAATGACGAGGCTTGGGGACGAAATTTTTTAACTAATTTAGGGATACCCGAGTACCTAACCATAATCCTAGGTATTAGGGAATCAGGAATAATACATATTGCAGAAGGTGAATTTATTTTCGTCCATAAGAAATAATGTTTTTGTTTTTATTTTTTATGTATTATTTTATTTAGTATAACGCGTAGTACTTGAGAAAATGTGTCTGGCATTCTAAACGATTTAGTATGTTACTATTTTTTACAATGATAATTATTTTATAATTCATACTATCAGTATCGTTGACAAAATATTATAAGGATATAAGGAGTGTAAATATATTAATAAAACTATTTATGAACATAGTCGTTTGATTTATTTATTCTTAAATATATACAAATAATTGACATTGACACTTATTTTACGTCCTCTCTTATATATTATAACAGCAGTCTGACCATATAGCACGAATTGCTGTCTCCTGCGCGACAACGTCGCGCACGAATCAGAAGTTTGTGCGGTCTAATCTTATTTACACTTATTCTATTTTTACACAAGCATATATTATGAATGATTTTATTGGTTATTTACAGAAAATAATGTAAAAAACTAAGAAACACGACTAGGATGGGACTAGTCAGGTAAACTATTGACTATTGTTACGAGCTCCAAAGCGTACCTGAAAACTGTTGATTGCCAGGCATGTTATGAAATTTAAATATTTTATAAAACATAGCACATCACTAATTTTACGTAGGTACCAACTCTTGAATGAAAAAAGAAGCTCTATAGACTTCACTTTGGAGGAAATTAAATATCTAAGCCCATTCTAAGTTTCCTCACGTAGTCAAAATATAAATCATCAACTCAACATTTAATATTGCACATTCGGTTTTATTTTATTAAATAGCAGAAAACGTGCACTTTGATCCGTTGTTTATTCGATATGGTAACTTATCACTACACGTCTATCACGTACACTGCCTGCACAACCGTCACGTCTAATAATATGTATACATTTCGGCACGTATATCAAAGGCATACGGATGAAAATTGTATACATTTATTAGAGCCGACCGTACATAATGCCCGCTCGCTAGTATCTCGACAAATGAAACCTTATCCGTCCACAGGACATAGTTTATGAAAAATGACCACTCAATTAAAATCTTATGTCAAAAGGAAAAGTCTTTTATTTCAGTGACATATTTCAGGGTTTGGAACCTTTTCGCTATACTACATCCAATTGCTTTCACAGCATCTTTTATGGCCATTTAGGTATTGCTGGCGTGACACACACGACACCTTTAGGAGCTTTTGACGTTCAAAACAGGTGGTGGTAATCGAACTGTTCCTTAAAAAAAAAATTGAGCATGCATGCTGATTGTCTGATTGATCTTAACACAACTGTTTACAATTTGTAGATACATCAACAGTCTTTTCTTTTGTCTTAAAGGCATACTTAAAACAATCGAAGTATTCTAACTGCAATATTTATATCGACTATCAGCCTATTCGCTACTTAGTTCTCACGATGTAATTATGGCGATTGTGTAAAGTTACGTAATTATAGCACCAACGTTTGATCACGCTACGTTGACTTATCAAACGTACATTATTTACAATCATAGGTAAAACGAACAAAATTTAGATGAAAAGTAAATTTGAGAAGCATGGTCTATCTTTAGAAGTCCTATTATAGTCATTCTCCAGAACCTCGAGTGCAATACCGTACTCGAAACGTTGGAGGAATTTTCTGAGCATATTTATAGGTATTTTCGTTTCTAGGGACGCCCAATTAGCGTGCGGTTAAAAAAGCTTAACTTCTGTCAGGTTTATTACGACACTTAAGTATAAAATCTTCATGAATTTGAAATTGATTAGTGCTTTTCAGTTGGTCATGTTCATATATTGCTTAAAGGTTATAAAATGAACACCTCACACATCTTTTAGTTTTTATTGATATTACATGATTAATTGTTACAAACCTGACTGCAGTTAAGCTTATTAATCTCACGCTAATTGGGTTTGAAAATGCCCATATAAGCGATTGAGCACCTTTTTCCTGAAAATTTAACGTTCTATTAGAGTTTAGAATGGAACAGCTTCATTCAGTCAAAAAAATTACACTTTCTACCAAGTCGTTATACTATGATGTTTTTTTTTTTTACACAAACAACGATCTCCATAAAGACAGACTGACCTATGTATATCAAGTACGCTTTGGAGAAATTTCACTAACACCCAGTAACCAGTATAGTTGCCGGTTTCAAATGAACATTTGACAGTTTAGAAATGACCCTTATATATATGACTATCGGAAAAAAGTGAGTCTTTCCCTCATATTACCTAATCTATAGCTGTTAAAAGTTCATTCTTAAAAATAGGCAACTATAATTTTCAAAGGCAGCACTGAAAGAGTTCGGTTCGGTTAGCTCACGCGGCTAGGCCACTGGTGGACATCACAGCTGGCACTGGTGGCCACAGCCGGCGCCGCATGTGCGCGAGGTGCCCACCGTGTGGCCCACGCTAGGCCACTGGTGGACATCACAGCTGGCACTGGTGGCCGCAGCCGGCGGGACAGAGCCGGTGTGCGTCCATCCAGCGCCGCATGTGCGCGAGGTGCCCACCGTGTGCACAGCCTTGGCACCACGCGTATAGCCCGCGCACCACCTGCGAAAAAACAAAACACTTAAAAAAACAAATTTTGATTCTTTCAGCTATGATGGTCAATTGGTCATCTTTGCCGTTTATCGTGCAACTCGTCTTTGCACTTGCATACTTGTCAGAAGCTGACGGCAACAACATTAAGCACAGGACTATCGCAACGGACCTGGATGCTTAGCCAAATTGCCAATCGCTAGCGCTTGGTAGCGTATCGTAGATTTCCCTCTGTCACTCTTGCATATTAGTGCGACAAAGACAGTTAGCTGCCTTTCGCTTACGATTGACGTTTAAGCGCTAGCGATTGTCAACTTGGCTAAGCACCCTGGACTTGCTGGGGCTCATTCAAATCAGATCCAGGAGCAGATTCGATCAAGATAATAAGAAATAATGTCTCAGAAAAAATCCACTGTCACGTTTTCTGTATGAACTACGAGCGTTGCGTAATAGAAACTGAAATTTTGTATGGAATATTTTGGGACTTTGGGTGACTTTGAGCCTTCTTATGAGGCCCATTGTAAGCGGCCACGTTTCAGTACCGTATGTCATCACTGGCAACACACACTGATCAAAGACTTTCGTCTTCAAACACTGCGGAATATTGGACGAAAATATGTGTCGTAGCTTCCCGAACGCTGCCCATCCGAGTCGGATTCGACGATTGACCTCTTTCTCGAAGTTGGACCTACCTAACTGGATAGTTTGTCCTAGGTATATATATTCGTCTACAACTTCGAGTGTAAAGTCTCCGATTATTACGGGAGTTGGTGCTACATGGGAATTTGACATGATTTTCGTCTTATCCATGTTCATTTTAAGACCAACTCGCTCGGAGGCTTTACTGAGGTCAACGAGCATAGTACTTAAGTCCTCCAAGGTCTCAGCCAAGACTACTATATCGTCAGCGAATCGAAGGTGAGTGAGGTACTCGCCTTTTACGTTGATACCCAGCCTTCTCCAGTCCAGAGTCTTAAAGACATCCTCCAGTGCAGCGGTAAACAGCTTAGGGGAGATGACATCTCCTTGCCTAACTCCCCGCTGCAGCAGAATAGGCTTCGAGCTCTGGTCTTGGAGTCGGACTGACATTGTGGCGCTCTCGTACAAACACTTCAACACCTCGATATAGCGGTAGTCGACTTGGCACCGTTGGAGAGACTGTAGTACAGCCCAGGTTTCGATCGAATCGAAGGCTTTCTCGTAGTCCACAAACGCTAAACAGAGGGGCAGGTTATATTCTTCGGTCTTCTGTATAACCTGGCGAAGCGTATGGATGTGGTCTACGGTACTAAAGCCTCTTCGGAAACCGGCTTGTTCGGGAGGCTGGAAGTCATCAAGCCTGCGTGCAAGACGATTCGTAATGACTCTTGAAAACAGCTTATAGACATGGCTCAGAAGTGATATGGGTCGGTAGTTCTTCAATAAAGCGTTGTCACCTTTTTTGAAGAACAGTACCACCACACCTCTGTTCCATGCCTTTGGCGTTCTCCCTTCCAGTAAGAGAGTTGCCCAAAGGGCAATGGAGAGGGCTATGCTAGGAGTCTCTCTGCGTGATCGGATTAAAAATGAGACCATCCGCAGCAGAACCAAAGTAACCGAAATAGCTCTCCGAATCGCTAAACTGAAGTGGCAGTGGGCGGGGCACATTGCGCGTAGAACCGATGGCCGTTGGGGCGGGAAGGTTCTTGAGTGGCGGCCACGTACCGGAAGGCGTAGCGTGGGTAGGCCCCCCACAAGGTGGACTGATGACCTGGTGAAGGTCGCAGGAGTCCGCTGGATGCGGGTGGCGCAGGACCGGTCATTGTGGCAATCTTTGGGAGAGGCCTATGTTCAGCAGTGGACGTCTTTCGGCTGATATGATGATGATGATGATGATTTTGGGACATCATTTTTTATCATTAGAATGGAATCAGCACTTGGGCTTATTGCCCAAGAAGTCTAGATCTGGAAGAATCAAGGTCTCGGGATTAACAATTTTTGCTTCTGAAAGCTTCGAATGGGATTGGACTTGCAATACAGGTATTTTACATGAGCAAATTCGGGATCCCGGTATTGCCCGTACAAAAATACCAGCAATGCAAACCCTAGATTAGGATTGTTGGGAGCTGGCTTTGCCCCTCGCGTGGCAGCGGTGGCAGGGCTGGTGCGGGAGTGGTAGTGGACCGGAGCGGGGCAGCTCTCACCTGGTGGCATACAGCGCACAGGTCGGGCGCGGCCCTGGCCTTGCCCCTCGCGTGGCAGCGGTCGCAGGGCCGGTGCGGGAGTGGTAGTGGACCGGAGCGGGGCAGCTCTCACCTGGTGGCATACAGCGCACAGGTCGGGCGCGGCCCTGGCCTTGCCCCTCGCGTGGCAGCGGTCGCAGGGCCGGTGCGGGAGTGGTAGTGGACCGGAGCGGGGCAGCTCTCACCTGGTGGCATACAGCGCACAGGTCGGGCGCGGCCCTGGCCTTGCCCCTCGCGTGGCAGCGGTCGCAGGGCCGGTGCGGGAGTGGTGGTGGACCGGAGCGGGGCAGCTCTCACCTGGTGGCATACAGCGCACAGGTCGGGCGCGGCCCTGGCCTTGCCCCTCGCGTGGCAGCGGTCGCAGGGCTGCGGGAGTGGTAGTGGCCCGGAGCGGGGCAGCTCTCACCTGGTGGCATACAGCGCACAGGTCGGGCGCGGCCCTGGCCTTGCCCCTCGCGTGGCAGCGGTCGCAGGGCCGGTGCGGGAGTGGTAGTGGCCCGGAGCGGGGCAGCTCTCACCTGGTGGCATACAGCGCACAGGTCGGGCGCGGCCCTGGCCTTGCCCCTCGCGTGGCAGCGGTCGCAGGGCCGGTGCGGGAGTGGTAGTGGCCCGGAGCGGGGCAGCTCTCACCTGGTGGCATACAGCGCACAGGTCGGGCGCGGCCCTGGCCTTGCCCCTCGCGTGGCAGCGGTCGCAGGGCCGGTGCGGGAGTGGTAGTGGCCCGGAGCGGGGCAGCTCTCACCTGGTGGCATACAGCGCACAGGTCGGGCGCGGCCCTGGCCTTGCCCCTCGCGTGGCAGCGGTCGCAGGGCCGGTGCGGGAGTGGTGGTGGACCGGAGCGGGGCAGCTCTCACCTGGTGACATACAGCGCACAGGTCGGGCGCGGCCCTGGCCTTGCCCCTCGCGTGGCAGCGGTCGCAGGGCCGGTGCGGGAGTGGTAGTGGACCGGAGCGGGGCAGCTCTCACCTGGTGGCATACAGCGCACAGGTCGGGCGCGGCCCTGGCCTTGCCCCTCGCGTGGCAGCGGTCGCAGGGCCGGTGCGGGAGTGGTAGTGGCCCGGAGCGGGGCAGCTCTCACCTGGTGGCATACAGCGCACAGGTCGGGCGCGGCCCTGGCCTTGCCCCTCGCGTGGCAGCGGTCGCAGGGCTGCGGGAGTGGTGGTGGACCGGAGCGGGGCAGCTCTCACCTGGTGGCATACAGCGCACAGGTCGGGCGCGGCCCTGGCCTTGCCCCTCGCGTGGCAGCGGTCGCAGGGCCGGTGCGGGAGTGGTGGTGGACCGGAGCGGGGCAGCTCTCACCTGGTGGCATACAGCGCACAGGTCGGGCGCGGCCCTGGCCTTGCCCCTCGCGTGGCAGCGGTCGCAGGGCCGGTGCGGGAGTGGTGGTGGACCGGAGCGGGGCAGCTCTCACCTGGTGGCATACAGCGCACAGGTCGGGCGCGGCCCTGGCCTTGCCCCTCGCGTGGCAGCGGTCGCAGGGCCGGTGCGGGAGTGGTAGTGGACCGGAGCGGGGCAGCTCTCACCTGGTGGCATACAGCGCACAGGTCGGGCGCGGCCCTGGCCTTGCCCCTCGCGTGGCAGCGGTCGCAGGGCCGGTGCGGGAGTGGTAGTGGCCCGGAGCGGGGCAGCTCTCACCTGGTGGCATACAGCGCACAGGTCGGGCGCGGCCCTGGCCTTGCCCCTCGCGTGGCAGCGGTCGCAGGGCTGCGGGAGTGGTGGTGGACCGGAGCGGGGCAGCTCTCACCTGGTGGCATACAGCGCACAGGTCGGGCGCGGCCCTGGCCTTGCCCCTCGCGTGGCAGCGGTCGCAGGGCCGGTGCGGGAGTGGTAGTGGGCCGGAGCGGGGCAGCTCTCACCTGGTGGCATACAGCGCACAGGTCGGGCGCGGCCCTGGCCTTGCCCCTCGCGTGGCAGCGGTCGCAGGGCCGGTGCGGGAGTGGTAGTGGCCCGGAGCGGGGCAGCTCTCACCTGGTGGCATACAGCGCACAGGTCGGGCGCGGCCCTGGCCTTGCCCCTCGCGTGGCAGCGGTCGCAGGGCTGCGGGAGTGGTAGTGGCCCGGAGCGGGGCAGCTCTCACCTGGTGGCATACAGCGCACAGGTCGGGCGCGGCCCTGGCCTTGCCCCTCGCGTGGCAGCGGTCGCAGGGCCGGTGCGGGAGTGGTAGTGGCCCGGAGCGGGGCAGCTCTCACCTGGTGGCATACAGCGCACAGGTCGGGCGCGGCCCTGGCCTTGCCCCTCGCGTGGCAGCGGTCGCAGGGCCGGTGCGGGAGTGGTAGTGGCCCGGAGCGGGGCAGCTCTCACCTGGTGGCATACAGCGCACAGGTCGGGCGCGGCCCTGGCCTTGCCCCTCGCGTGGCAGCGGTCGCAGGGCCGGTGCGGGAGTGGTAGTGGCCCGGAGCGGGGCAGCTCTCACCTGGTGGCATACAGCGCACAGGTCGGGCGCGGCCCTGGCCTTGCCCCTCGCGTGGCAGCGGTCGCAGGGCCGGTGCGGGAGTGGTAGTGGCCCGGAGCGGGGCAGCTCTCACCTGGTGGCATACAGCGCACAGGTCGGGCGCGGCCCTGGCCTTGCCCCTCGCGTGGCAGCGGTCGCAGGGCCGGTGCGGGAGTGGTAGTGGCCCGGAGCGGGGCAGCTCTCACCTGGTGGCATACAGCGCACAGGTCGGGCGCGGCCCTGGCCTTGCCCCTCGCGTGGCAGCGGTCGCAGGGCCGGTGCGGGAGTGGTAGTGGCCCGGAGCGGGGCAGCTCTCACCTGGTGGCATACAGCGCACAGGTCGGGCGCGGCCCTGGCCTTGCCCCTCGCGTGGCAGCGGTCGCAGGGCCGGTGCGGGAGTGGTAGTGGCCCGGAGCGGGGCAGCTCTCACCTGGTGGCATACAGCGCACAGGTCGGGCGCGGCCCTGGCCTTGCCCCTCGCGTGGCAGCGGTCGCAGGGCTGGTGCGGGCGCGTGCGACGAGCGCAGCGGCCGCAGCAGGCTGCTATGCTGGTGGATTGTTGGGAGAGCGCTCGGACTGACCCTAGCCAAGCACAGCGGATTACCTGTACACGGAACACAGGTTATTAAACAAAAGGTTTATCCGGTTTGAAGCACTAATCTAAAGATAAGGCGAAGAAAACATGTCCTTTTGAAAAGACACTCCTGCATATATAGCTCTATCGTCGTAATAAATGTCAAAGTCAAACTATTCTTTATTCAAGTAAGCTTATTAATAAGCATTTTCGAATCGTCTGACATTATCAAGAGAAAGAAAAAATCTACTACTGGTTCAAACCCTACGCCGTTCCTGAGAAGAACCAGTAAGAAACTCAGGTGGACTTATTTTTTCAAAACAGTATAATAATACATCTTATTAAAATAACATGCATTAAAGAATGTATTACATAAAAAAAGATTATTATAGACATTTTTATAAAAGTGAGAAATAAATAAAGGATCATAATATTAAACAATGTGTTTATGAAATACTTGTTACTAACACCAAATATGTATTATGCGACTTTCAAAGATTTAACTGTTCCAAATAAAAAAAGAGGAATAAAAGAAGGTAAGTCGAAGACGGTAAAACTTACTTCAGTGGCGACATTCCAAAGTTTATGCCTTTGTAACAACTCGATGTAACCTAGCAACCACTGCTCTTGTAGCGCCTCGTCGATGTACGGGAATAGATCCGTTCTGTAAACAATAAACAATTCTTCATTAAACGGTACTTCGTCATGAAACGGCGCTCGTTTACAATGAAATGGAAAAATTGTGTTAAATGCCAAGATAAACTGTCACTTGTCAAAAGAAGGTTACTTCCGTTACTTTGCAGGCTAAGGTCTGCAAAATAGTTATGAAATTCCATTACATATCATCAATCATGGAACTAGCGACATGATACTTCCGGGTCCAATTTGCGCATTCATTCATTGAAAGTTCGAGAAATACGCTGCTTCAACTGCTGCTATAAAATAGGCGAATTTTGAAAACCAAACGGCAACCTTTTCACTTCAAATGTGCAAAGCAATGTATGAAATGCAGTTCTCTTTCATAGCACGACTATAGGTCTTCTAGCCGTAGTTGTACTGATCCCACGGTCTGCAGAACTACTAGTTTTTACCGCACATCCAACTATGAGAAACCTTTGGTCCTGCAGCGTTAGTGAGGGCAGTTCCAGAGACTGCAAGTTGTGATTTCCCAACTACAATCACCTACTGTTTCACTATTTTAATTTGTTTCCGCTACCCAAAGGTTGTCTGGAAGAGATTGCTTTATAGCGATAAGACCGCCTGTTGTGTACCTCTATGTATAATCGTCTGTTTTATCCATGTTTTCTTTTTTGTTACGGTGTGCAATAAAGAGTATTCTATCTATCTATCTATCTATCTACAATTTGCTATGAAATTGGCACATTTTGTAGACCAAAAGGCAACCTTTGAAATCCAAGTATGCCCCGAAATGATCAAAACGCAGTCAGATTAGAAGTGTAAAATAGCATTTTATTCAATTGAAATTAGGCAAAAAATGCATAAAATCCTATTACTATGATGATTTTGAGTATTACCAATTCCAGCAGCGGCGCCTGGAATTGACACCAGCCACAATGTATGTTGTATAAACACTGGAGTGCTGAGCGATACGACTCCCGGCCGATTTAAAAAATCCCCGAGTGCCGAGCGGTCGACTCCCGGCCGATCTGAAAAATCCCCAAGTGCCGAGCGGCCGATTCGTTATTGCGTATTTGGCGCGAACATTTAAAGTTTGTGCGCACATTTAAGTTGCGTTATTTCTAATATATTTAGTTTCATACTTATTATAGCGCTGTGCGATTTTTATATAAGTGTCATACATTAACACTCAATAATCGTTAAATTTGTAACTCCCGCCAATTTCTCGTTGACCAACCGTGGGATCCCCTGGCACTTGACTATTTTCTCGCAAAATGGCGCCGCCACCTGACAGCTTTTTGAAGTAACCTGCCACCCGAAGGGATAACCGTTGACAGACCTGTGTTCCTGCAGCGCCAGACACACGGCGGCGGCGGTCTGCACGTCGCCGAGCGCGGCGTCCAGTTATGAGAAACCTGCGGCGTTAGTGAGGGCAGATCCAGAGACTGCCAGTTGCGATGTCCCAACTACTATTGCTATGAAACTGGCGCATTTTGTAGACCAAAAGGCAACCTTTGAAATTCAAGTATGCCACGAAATTATCAAAACGCAGTCAGATTAGAAGTGTAAAATAGTGTTTTATTCAATCGAAATGAGGCAAAAAATGCGTAAAATCTTATTACTATGATGATTTTGAGGATTACCAATTCCAGCAGCGGCGCCTGGAATAGGGATGATGACTGTAGCTAAAATAAACTATTTAACATTATGCACGACATAATACACGAAGAAATTATTACTAAGATGTAGATTGCAGTAATTTTTGTACAGAACTTCTATTTAATAAATTGAAAAGAACTTAATAGAGTAGGTCATTTGGCAGTACTCAAACGTGACGTCACTTTTGAGTATTTCATATAAAATTCCATAGTGGATCGTTTTGACAGTTCGGTAAAAGATGCTGATTTGACTTGCCAGTCATCATGCCTATTGACTCCAGCTATAATGTATGTTGTATAACCGTGGGACAGACCTGTGTTCCTGCAGCGCCAGACACACGGCGGCGGCGGTCTGAACGTCGCCGAGCGCGGCGTGGGCTCGCAGCGCGGCGGCCAGCAGTGGTGCTGTGTCCAGCCGCGACACTAGCGCTTCTGCACGCACTGATAACTCCCCTTCTGAACCGGAGCCTGAGTTGGAGTTGTCTTCCAGCTACAATGGAAATCTTTTTGTTAGAATCTATCGATTTTTAGACCGACACTATTTCGTCCGCTAACGCAGGTGAGCTTTTTAAAAAATCGTCTAAGGCTAATTCTTTTACATCTAGACTGGACTTGCCACAAAAAGAAAAAAAACTGTATTTTTTTTATTTAAATACAACAATGTGTACAATATTACAATACGTACTGAAACTACCATATTAAGGTGCGACCGCACCAATGCTCAAAAAATGGTGACGGTACGGAACTGCAGTGACGCATCGTATCCGTAACGTTTTTGCCGCGTTTCCCACACCGCTGCTTAAAATATGCATTGAGGCAGCGTTCAAAATCATGTAATTATACCATTTGTACCTAAGTGGATACTTAACTAGAATAGTCACATCAACATGTGTACGTCACACCTGACATTTATGACACATGTCTGCGATTCCGTACCATCATCGTTTTTGAGCAGCGGTCTGGGCATGGCATGCGGCAATAATGTTACGGATACGACGCGTCACGCCGATTCCGTACTGTCACGGTTTTTTGAGCATTGGTGTGGTCGCACCTTTAACGAACAGCTACAGCTATGCTATTCTCTTATTCACACATTCGACGCTGCGTTCGCCAACGAGCTCGACGACGAGACAGCCTTCACTTCGACGTAGAGCGCAGCGCTGCGAAAAACGGTATTCACTAACGTAGAACAGCTCGTCGTCGAACCGTCGTAGGCGGTAACTCTCGATGCAGTGTAGTTCCACCTCACGCCGCATTCGTCGCCGAGCGCTAGTATCGTTTGAAGTGCATTAGTGAATACCATTTTTAGGCTCGATGCTGCCGCAGCGCTGACACAGCGCTTTTAGCAAGGCGGTTTCCTTAGTGAATAACATTGCAGATATTACCGTGGCCACAGAAGACTGTTGGCTGTAGGGCTGCTCGGGCGCCCCCGAGCCCGTGGTGCTCCCGCCCGGCGAAGCCCCGCCCGTGGTACCTGCAACCACACCTGCCATGAATGGCCCAATGAAATTACAATATATCGCTGTATCTATGATTGTATATCTTTAGATACATTCCACGAAAAAGTCCACCGATGTCCCGTACAAACACGGGTTTTCTCAAAATTGCGGGTTTATCGAAGTTCTCTTTCGTGACAAGATGAGTCAAATATTGCTCAAAAATATATATATTATTTCAAACTCGGAAGAAAACTCAAATTATCGGAATATCGGCGTATGTACGGGACAGCCCATGGAATGTCATGAAATTTGCCGCACATATCTAAAGTAAAGAGATTCATGTACTCGTATTGGGATAAAACATTCAGCAGTAAAACTAGGTTCCCCGGTCCGCAAACTTATGTTATAAAATCGTAAAAAGATGTATACAACAAATCAATCAATAGAATCAACATAAGATTTATACAAGTTGTTAACTTTTGACCTTCGAGTGGATAACCATTGTTTTTCCGACTGATAATTACCCATTAGAGCCGTATGTCTTTAAAATATGATAAATTAACCATTTTTGCACTCATTGTTCCGATCACTGACTGATGTTTATTTTATTTTTATTTATTTTATTGAAACAAAAGTTTACACGACATTACAGTTTACACCAATGCGTCATGAAACTAAAATTAAAAGAGATACAAATAAAGATACACAGATAAAGGTACATATAAAAAAAAACATTAAATAGGTTTAGGTGACACAACAGCGTGGCTCTGTCGAGTCATGTTTGTCCTTACCCGGTAAATGGTCATCGGCGTGCGGTGCGTGCAGCGCGCGCGACGCGTCAGCCGGCCGCGTCCAGCTCGCGTCCGCTTCGAACTGCGCCGGCGCTGCTGGGACCGGCACAAGTCAGTGGATAACGGAAAATTGGGACATTTTTGTAGTTGTGCACAAAACTTTTTTAATTTCAGTCTTTTACAAATACAAATAATTTATTCGTGGCAAATATAAAAAGCATGACAGGACAAAACAAAACAGTCAAATTCAGCATTCAATATTTTACCACGAAATGGACTCGCCTCAGCATAATGTCGACCCGAAATCTTTTGGTGACCCGAATGTCTTTTGGTGTTTGTACGAATATCTCTTTCGTTATTTTGTTATGATTAATAAAATAAATATCATATCCTTGTAAGGACCACCATAGGTACTTTTCCTATTTTTAATTTGAACCTGATTCTATATGTACAATGTAAATTGTAAAAAAAATTGTTTGTTTCAAAAATCAATTAATCAAAAGTAATTCTGCTTCAGTTGGTTCATGAAAGATTCAAATTGGATTGCAACAACTACGTACACCGTAATGTACATTGGGTCTTACGAGGATAAGAAGATGAATCAAAGTTTTATTGCAAATTTGAGGACAAACACGCGATGACTACGAACCCATTAGTGTTCGAAACATCGGGTTGTAATTAACTAATATATAGGATATAATCAGTTTCTATAAATGTATTTCTTGAATAACTATCGCAGTAACCGCAGAAGACAGTAATTTAACTATTAGGATTGAAATAGTAAGATAGGAAGATAATTATTAAAGTAAGGAATTATAAAAGTACACAGCAGGACTTAAAAATGGCTTCATCACAAGATAATTTAATACCCGGTGATATTTTATTCGCTGTTCAAATGTCAGGGAATTAATCAGTCATAATACGTCATATTGATGAACTTATGACAATAAACAGGTGTGCCATACAAACTTAGAGATTACTTAAATCTCTTTAGTCTTTAAATACTGCAATGTAGCAGCTTGTAACTTGTAATACAAGCGGAAGTCCTTATCTGATTAATAGTGTCAAAAAGAGACTTCCACTTGTATTACAAGTTACAAGCTTTCGAGATATAGGCCCCTTATCTTTTATGCATAATTTGTACTGCCATGAAATTGGCTTATTTTGTAGACCGAAAGGCAACCTTTTGATTTCAAATATGCCAGAAAATGTATGAAATGCTTGTAATACAAGCGGAAGTCCTTATAATAGTGTCAAAAAGAGACTTCCACTTATATTACAAGTTACAAGCGATGGAGAAACGGGCCCAAGGACTTCAGCTTGTATTACAAGTAACAAGGTTTCGAGAAATAGGCCCTAGTGTATATCTTACCCGGATGTTCGTCGGTGGCGGGGGGAGTGTGCGCGTGCGCCGCGGGGGCGCGGAGGGGGAAGGCCTCTTCCGGGAGCGTCCAGTTGGCGGCGTCCACGTCTACGTAGTGCGCTGACGCTGCTGATACCCAGCCGGCGGTGTCTGGGTCAATATTGAATTTTAAACAATTTTACGCAGCCCCGATTAATAGTACATTGTGCATCAAGGGAGGTAAGTACGGAATTACTAACGAGAATGTTAGAAGCCCGACGCCGTTAGGCGGAGGGCTTTTATGACTCGAGTTAGTATTCCGCTTACCGACCGTGATGCATACAATGTTTTTCATCACACTTGCCGACAAAAAAATAAGTTTTAAGACATAATATTATTAAATAACGTACTGACATTTCTATTACTCCCTAGGGAATTTCACTTTTCTATTACTCCCGCTACGCGCGCAAGCAATGGCGCGCTTAGACAGCAAGTGTGATGAAAATATTATTGCTAAAGACAAACAAAAATGTTCTAGCGATGAATTTAACCTCGTAAGAGTTAATGTACAGTCGAGGAAATTGAGTGATTAGCACTTTGCGGTTCAAGTTAAATTGGTTGTGTTGTATGTACTAAGCACGTCCAACGTAGAGTAAGTGTACTCTCAAGTAAGTGATAAACTGCTAAACATTCATTTCCTAGACCGTACCTACAGTACAACAGTTGTTGAAATCCAATTTAAATGTTTCATGAACCAATTAAAGTACAATTTCTTTTGATTCATTGCTTTTTGAAACAAACGATACTCTTACCAATTTATACATAGAACAGGAACAATTTACACATGGGTCTTATGAGGTTAAATGAAAAAAAAAGATATACACGATAAAATAAAATAATTGATTGAACAAAAAAAAATTTGGTATTAATTACTTATTTAGCACACAACGGAATCCGCGGAGCGAAATTATTGACTAGTAAGGGCTTCCTATATCGATAAACTCAAATCATCGATGAGTCTAATGATCGCCCAACATAGTGTGCTTTTATTCTACAGGATGAACTTTAGGGGGTTCATTTTAAGGTCATATTGATCAACTTTTACTATGGGAAATCCAATTCGAGAAAAAAAACTAATGTTAAACAAACCCTGAGATATAGTAGGCGGAAATGTAAAGTTCATCGATATAACATCAAAATTAACCCTCTAAAATCTGGCAAAAAAAAAACCAACCTATATTGTTGTCTATGCAGGAGCTGTTAGCCTGTCAGTCATACGCTTAAGGCGCTAACACACAACTTAAAGAGCCACGACATCGAATCCGGCAAAATAATTCATCATCATCATCTCTGCCACAAGACGTCCACTGCTGAACATAGACCTCCCCTCTGGACCTCCACATGTACCGGTTATATGCGACCTTCATCCAACGTGTCCCGGCGACCTTCATAAGGTCGTCTTGTCCATTTTGTGGGTGGACGTCCTACGCTGCGTTTGCCTAGCCGTGGTCTCCACTCGAGCACTTTTCGACCCCATCGACCATCTGCTCTGCGTGCAATGTGGCCTGTCCATTGCCACTTCAGCTTGCTAATCCAGGGCTATGTCAGTAACTTTAGTTCGCCTACGGATCTCCTCATTTCTGATTCGATCACGCAGAGAAACTTCTAGCATAGCTCGTTGAGCGGCTCTGAGTTTAGAGATGAGGCTGATGGTGAAGGACCACATTTCGGCGCCGTAAGTCATCACTGGTAACACACATTGACTGTAGACTTTCGTCTGCGACCATATATAACATGGACGTCTAACGTCAGCTCAAAAATGCCCCAAAACCAATTGTTCAATTGTGCCAAGATGGGCAGGACATAGCGCTTTTCTTAACACCGCGCATATTTCGGCTCAACATCTTTGACCAATGTTTATTGAATATAGCCAATCAAAACTTTGATGGACCAATCACAAGTATTTTTAAATGGCGGTTTAAGCTTTTATAGGTTGACATTCAAATACATTGACGTGATGCATTGAAGAAGGGGTGACATTTGTCAACTAAAATTCAGGACCATTTTTGAAAGGCAATTTAGTATGGCGTGCGGCTTCTATGTTTTATTTGATCGTAGACTTTCGTCTTAAGGCACTGAGGTATGTCGGACGAAAAGACATCGCGAAAATTCATACATTTTATGAATCGATCTCACCATCATCTCGGCCCATCCGGCGGGAAGGCGGCACGTAGATGCTGTGTGTGGGGAGCCCTAGGACTCCGCTGTTGTGGAACTGGTTCTCCGCCCACTCCTCCACCTCCTCCATTGGTTCCTCTTCCACTGCGTTACTATTTAAAACAAACAGGTCGGGTCGTGGGTACTCTTATAAGTTGCATCTCGCAGTAGTGACCCTGCCTACGAAGCTAGAGGTTCTGGGTTCGAATCCCGGCGTAGGCATTATTTGTGTATTTATCACATCACAAGCCTTAATTGAGCTTACCTTGGGACTAGGTCGATTTGTGTAAGATGTCCCAAGATATTTATTTATTTATTATTTATCTATAGTCTATAGGTAATTTCACAAGAGTTGGGTTGAATGATTATTGTTTACACACACATCCAATTGAAGTACTAATTGCAAAAAATTAAGAGAACGAATGAATGACTTGCGTCAAAATATTGAAGCAAATCCCTTGAACAAACTTTTTGGTCAATCTTACAGTTGCATTTAAGTTTGCTGTCAGTACGAAAAAAGAACACTAATTTCAAATTCCCCGTGTGTTTACATGACATGTTGATGTGTGCGTGACCTCAACTCTCGTGGAACTATTGGGTATACCTAACAAATAAAACTCGGTTTCGGAATGTTTATAAAAACGGTTGTTTGTGAAACCAAGGAGTGGACTGTAAATTAATTTGGAATTAACTGTTACGATAGAGACATTCGAAATGAGAATCCGTTAGGGGAGGGTGAACAAGAACGTTAGTGCTACGACTGCTACGTTGAAATCTAAACAAAATTACAGCGGAGTGATCAGGTAACTTTCCATTATGGATGCTGGAGGTTGGATCTTTAGCTTCGCTGTTCCGCTGTTGATGCTGACCTGGCTTCTCCTGCTAGCTGAAGTCACCAGAATCGTTACCTTCAGAGTCCAACTTAGCTTTGGGTACGTTGTCCAGACTAGGTCTACACTTCATCTTGCTCCTTGTACTTGCTGCTTCTAATGTTAAGGTGCATTCAAACCAAACAAGCATTCGCTATTCTATCCCCCACTGTACGAAATCAACGAATCATGTTTTGTGTAACGATCGAGTATCGTAGAGTAGGGGGTTAGAAAAGCGAATGCTCGTTTGGTCTGAATTCTGAATGCACCTTTATACGGTAACTCGCGTGTAGGGTATTTCTCAGAGCGTAAACGGACATCTCATTCATCTGGTCACGTTTTTTTTGAAGTGGCTGAATGATTTTAGGTTGGTTTTGGTTGTCTAATAGAGAAACGGGTGCTGTATCTGACGACCGAAAATGGCACCAAAAAATGCAGCCGCTTCCAAAAAAAACGTGACCAGATGAATGAGATGTCCGTTTACGCTCTGAGAAATACCCGCTAGTGGTGTTGTAGTAAACTTTGACACGAAAGAAAAGGTTGCGAAAGCGAAAACTATATTGACTCAACGGCGGTTTGAATTTTGGCGATCTATACACCCCGCTCACCACGTGGCCTACCGGGATAGTGGGCGGCAGCTGGGTCCCACACGTGGACCGGGACAGTGGGTACCTGTAGGAGGGCTGGGGCGGCGGGGCGGCCGTGGGCGGCGGCGCGGGGGGCGGCGGCGCGGGGGCGCGTCTGGCGGACGCCGCACGTGAACTGTACACCGCACTCACTACATCCCACACGTGGCCCACCTGACACCAAATGGGGTTTCATTAATGTTACAAATTACAATCCCCACGTTGGACGCCAGTTTACCAAAGTATCAGTGGATTGCCAGCAAAGGCACTACGACCCATACGTGGAAACCTGACACCAAAGAGGATTTTATTAATGTCCACGTATTACAGGCCCCACGTTGGGCGCCAGTTGAGCAAAATATTAGTGGATTGCCAACAAAGGCACTACGACCCATACGTAGCCCACCTGACACCAAATGGTTTTATTAATGTCCACTGTGTAACAGGCCCCACGTTGGGCGCCAGTTAGGTAGTATGACGATCGATTGCAAAAAAAAATGTTCATAGTTAAAGGCCTTTAATCATAACAAAATTGAACGTCATGATTTTAGTGTTACGAAGTTTAATTTTGAGTAGTGCGAAGAAGGGCAAGAAAATCAAATTTTCTATGAGCGATCAACAATAGAAGACGAAAGTGATGGAACCCTCACCGGGATTCGAACCCTACGAAGCGGGTTCGAATCCCGGCGAGGGCATTATTTGTGTATTTATTTATCACAAATATTTGTTCCTTGGTCATGGCCGTCTATGTATGTAAGTATCTATATGTATCTATCTATTAGTCCATTATATTACGGAAAAAAAGTTCACATCCGGATACCAGCACCAAATTTTAGTATGTTGTTAAATATGTCATTTTGTATCCAAAACTGCCGGGAGACACTCTCTCAAAGGTCAAGGTCACCAGTAATGACGTCATCAAAATGCCTAGTGCCTAATTTCAAAAAGCGCTTATTTGTTCCTCAACCGCCCAACGTATACCATTGTGTGTAGTATCAATCGAAAGGTCATTAAATATGCTCTAACTTTGTTTTTTAATGTTATAACGTACATCTAGACATAAAAAAAATATCGTTGAAAGAATAAATTTTTTTTTTACTCTTTTCGTACAATGTACATTTCATCAGGAAACAAGCGGTATTAGAAAAAAATGTTATACTACAAAAATGTAGCCAAACTATTATCATAAAATGTACAGTTTAAATCATCGAAATCGGTTGTAAATAAACAAAGTTATGTCATTTTCTATATTCCGCGGCAAACGCCATACACCCGCCATCCGCCCTCCCGCCAGTTCGAAAATGTAAATTGCACCCAAACTATGCAAATGATTTATACTGATAAGATATGAACTAAAAGCCAATTAATTATACAAATACTAGTTGTTTTAAAAATATTGTTGTTATTAAAATAAAATACATAATTTAAGAAAAAAACAAATTAAAAAAAAGTAAGGTAGAAAAAAGGTATCAAATGAATAATAATAACTTCTAACTATCAATAAAAGAATATTATGTATAATATATTTCAAGGTTTTATTCTGAACAGTAAATTCTGGAGCAAGTTCCTTCACATACACAAAGAAGAGTGTAATTTAAAACGTTTTTTACGCATACGCCAACGTGGACCTGGACAAGGCACAAGTTCTTTGCAACTAGCACTTGCATCAGGAATCGTTTTCCACAATGGAACTGGAATATAGACAAATACTTTCTCTTCTTTTTTCCAGCTCCAATAGCAGGGATCAATTTTCTTGTGGATAAGGCAAGGCACTTCGTCCATATCTTCGTTTGTTTGTAGAATGGTCCGCTTCAGATGTTGATTCAGTTTCAGTGCATCTTTAGTTGGTGAGATCATAAATTAAGGAGAGATGCTTTCGATAGCTTTATATTCATATTTAATCATTCCGTCTGGCTATAATTAATTGTTATATAATTTGTAGTATCTCTGGACATTCGTCATCCAAGTGGTGGACGGCCTTCCTCTTTCCAGTAGCCATGGGCAGATAGTTTATCACGACATGACTGTCCGGTCGTACGAAGGACGTGACCTTACCATCTTAGCTTATTTTTACAACCTTGAAACTCCTCTTTACATGCTTGTTGTGAACTCTGGCCGTGAGCGCGACTCCTCCTGCCCATCGTAGCAAACGAAGTATGCGATTAGAATTAGTCCATTTCAGCAATGGACGGATCGCATAAAAAAATAATCAAACTTACCTACAGGCAAAGTTTGTTCACACAAGCTAACAATATAAAGCACGATACTGAGCACGGAAATCGTTTTCCAGGGCAAGCAGCTTACATCAGTTCGTAACAGCAGAATTGTTTCAACTAATAATGAATATTCCGTTGGAATGACAACTGTAATCTGTACATATAAAGGTAAAGTCCTCACTTCTTCCTCCGTGACTATGCTCTCGTCTTCACGCGAACCAGCCTATGCCAGAATATTATTTTACACAAAGCCGCCGCTGAAACAAATAACTACCATACATGAGGGCGAGGGTTTTTTAGAGGGACGGAAACTTTGATGTTTAGAGTTGCTTGCCCTGGAAAGGATTTACATGCTCTCGATACACGATGATAAGATCGTTAGCTTGTTTGAACAGACTTTGCCTGTAAGTTTGATTAATTTCTTATGCGATCCGTTCATTGCTGATATGTCTCTGATTGCTTTTCATCGCATGTTATGTTATGTTTCGGCCGGAATCGAGTAGGCTGTCGAGTATCTGGTGTGCTCATTCATCTGCGTTCACGGCTGCGTTACCACATTATATTCTTCTAGCCTCCTTGTATTTTTGCAGAACCGTAGAATATCCCTGGGCGACCCCAGGGAAGAACTCATGGACGTCGACACGTCCATGAGTGAGGAGAAAGAACACCGATAAGTTGCAGGGATACCTGCCAAACATATAATGCCGCTGCGTATCTACAAAATGCATTCTACCAGAACATGCTGACTAGTTTCGTCTCTCCCGTAATGTGGACAGGCTGCTTAATTACTTATTCCCATCACCTTAAGATACCTGTTGAGGGTGTTGTTTCTCGAAATAATTCTGATCAACATCCTCAAGTCAATTTTTTCCAACTTCGTAAAGTATCGGGTTCTCCTCACGTCATTTTAGCTTGCCTGGAAGTGGTTCCCTCTTTCCACTCTCTCTCCGCTTCTATTTCTTACAGTTTACTCAATACTCTATCACATACATCGTATGCTACGATAGATACGCGGAGACACGCTCAAGGACTAGGTTCGCCACTTATGTAATGTAAGGGTTCGTTTCAAGATTGTAAAAATAAGCTAAGATGGTAAGGTGCGTCCTTCGCCGACCGGACAGTCATGTCGTGATAAACTATCTGTCCATGGCTACTGGAAAGAGGGAAAGAGGAAGACCGTCCACCACTTGGATGACGAATGTCCAGAGAGACTACAAATGATATAACAATTAATTATAGCAAGACGGAATGTTTTCATTAAAAATAAAGCTAACTAAATAGCGGTAAACACTTTATGTTCACGTAATACCTTGTAAACTGTGTGGAAGCAATAAATGATTGAGTATTGAAAGCATCTCACCAACAAAAGATGCACTGAAACTGACTCAACATCTAAAGCGAACCATGTTACAAACAAACGAAGATATGGACGAAGTGCCTTGCCTTATCCACAAGAAAATTGATCCCTGCGATTGGAGCTGGAAAAAAGAAGAAAGAACTTGCCTTGTCCATGTTGGCGTATGCGTAAAAAACGTTTTAAATTGCACTCTTCTTTGTGTATGTGAAGGAACTTACTCCAGAATTTACTGTTCAAAATAAATCCTTGAAATATATATATACATAATATTCTTTCATTGATAGTTAGAAGTTATTATTATCAATTTGTTACCTTTTTCCTACCTTACTCTAAGTACCTATGTCTTTTAATTAGTTTTTTTCCTAAAATATGTATTTTATTTTAATAACAACAGTATTTTTAAAACAACTAGTATTTGTATAATTAATTGGCTTTTAGTTCATATCTTATCAGTGTAAATCAATTGCATAGTTTGGGTGCAATTAACATTTTCGAACTGGCGGGCGGGCGGATGGCGGGTGTATGGCGTTTGCCGCGGAATATAGAAAATGACATAACTTTGTTTATTTTCAACCGATTTCGATGATTTAAACTGTTTATTTTAGTATAATAGTTTAGCTACATTTATGTAGTACAATATTTTTTTCTAATACCGCTTGTTTTCTGATGAAATGTACAGTCGCCATCAGATATATAGTAGCGGTCGAGGTCCCCAAATAAATCGGAGCAACGTAAAATTTCAATAAATTCGTTACGTGAGAAAAGGGCAATAATTAGAGGCATTCGTCACAAATTTAGGAGCAACCACTTTTCAATTAATTCGTAACGTATAATTAGGCAAAAATATCGGAACACAGATATAATCAGAAATATCTGAGCAGTCAGGGTGGTCGTAAATATCTCAACATTTATGGAAAATATACCTTAATGTCATATACACATCGCTTTAAATTCTTTATGGTCAGCCACAAGTCTTGAATAGGTTGTCAATAATTTGAATTTAGAACAGAGTGGTTTGTTGTGACGTTCTTCGAAAAGAGTAGACATTTGTCATCGTGACAAATATATTTCTGTCTCTTTCGCATATTGGACAGATATTATGACTAAATAATTAAAATGAGTTATCTAGTTAACCGCTGTTTTGACGTATTGCCAAAATTGGCAAAGGTAGAACAAGGAGCAAAGCTAAATTTCGTGAGAAGATGTCGGGTACTCGGCGGTGGCGCAATAAATAGTTCGAGTAATAATTATATTGAAGTAGGTATTATTAAACAGCGATTAGGTACAATGGGATTTGAAAGTACTGTTGAGCCAACAGTGTATAAGTCAATCTAGAATATATTCATAGTCATACAGGGTGGCCAAATAAGATATATACACTTTATTTTTGAAATTTTATTCTATACATAATAAATAAAATTATTTTGGGTCGGCAATTACACATGGAAAATAATCAGACAAATATCCACCTCCAGTAGCATCGCAGATGCCAACCCTTTTCATAGCATTTTTCATCACTTTTTCACACATTTCCGGCGTTATTTCAGTGATCGTGGTTCGAGTATTTTGTTTTAATTGCTAAAGGTTCGTTGGCCAATTTGGCAAATCCTTTTAAATAACCCCACAGAAAAAAAATCAGGAGCTGTCAAATCAGGCGATCTGGGGGGCCGGTTAATGTCACCTTTTTATTACACTTGCTGTCTAAGCGCGCCATTGCTTGCATGCATAGCGGGAGTAATAGAAAAGTGAAATTCCCTAGGGAGTAATAGAAATGTCAGTACGTCATTTAATAATATTTTGTCTTAAAACTTATTTTTTTTAAAGAGAAATTCTGAAACTATAAGACATACTAAGTAGTATTTGTTTTTAGGGACCATAATTAATTATCTATCATCAATTTGGATAAAAAAAACTGCATTTATACATTAGAAAAAAACGTGTTGAATATGTGAAAACAATGTATTTTATTAATATTAGACATCATGCTTCTTAGGGGATATGGTTCCTAAAAACAAATACTACTATTTACTGCTAGTAAGACCTGCACAATGGATATCCGAATAGAAATACAGTAGTGCAGATAAGTTTATTTTTTCAAAACAACCGGATTCGATTCCCCTTCTGGGTAGTTTTTTTTTTTTCAAATATATTAATGCAGTTTTTCTGTTTATTAAAATCGATGACATGGTTCCTAAGAACATATTTTTTGTATATCCGATAGTTTCAGACATTTCCATACTGACTGATTTTAATGAGTCACCAGTATTTTAGTAAAGCAACAATAGCATAAACATATATATAATATCATATATGTAGGTATAATATCACTGTTACTGATGTCAAGCCTCCACAGGCTACGTCTACCGCTTACTATCGGACGGTCCGTGTGCTTGTTTGCCACCACCATACAATTATCACCAATAATACACGTGCGAAAACGAAATTCATAACTCGTGTAGATTTAAAGCACTCCCTTCGGTCGTGCTTTAATTTATCTCCACACGTTCCACTCCACTTTTTTTTCGCACTTGTATCGTAATTTACTATTTTACTTTCGGAAAGTCGTTACAATTGTCACAAGGTTTAGTTAGACGAGGTTCGACCTATGTTGGAATTTCGATACAATTGTCGTATTTTTGTGACAAAATATAATTTTGCTTCGCTTGAAGACGGTATTTATTGTTGATTGCTAAAAGTTCTTGCAATATATATGAAACACAAACGATCACACGGCCCGTCTGATGATAAGTGGTAACCGTAACCCGTGGACACCTGCAATTGGAGAAACAGTCAATTTACAATTCTCGGACTTGTCACCGTGGTAAAATTGGATCCGCAAATAACTTTTAGGTATTCTGTTCACCCTTTATACTTTTTTAGTTTCGTGCAAATAAATCATTTCCTAGCTTTACGATTTTAATTACTTATCCCATATTAATATGATTACATCATTAAAAAATCAAAATTGAATTTATGCATTTTTCGATAATGATGCTTGAAAACTTCTCTTTTATCTAGGAAACTCATTTACTCACCCACAACAGTGCCGTCAAAATCATCTTTGACATTGACAACTTAAAGTAGTAGTAGTGACAACATAGTAACAAATTAAAATAAACTATGTGACGCAGACTTAAAGTGTATTTCCTATAAATGTTCCGATCTTTATGATCATCCTGGCTGCTTCGATATCTTTGAGTCATATTCGTTCCGATATCTTTACCTACTTGTACATTACGAATTTATTGAAAAGTGATTGCCCCTAAATTTATGACCAATTACACGCTCCCAAATCATTGCCCTTTTCTCACGTAACGAATTTATTGAAATTTTACGTTGCTCCGATTTATTTGGGGACCTCGACCGCTACCATATATCTGATGGCGACTGTACATTGTACGAAAAGAGTAAAAAAATATTTTTATTCTTTCCACGATATTTTTTTTATTTTTAGATGTACGCTATAACACAAAAAGACAAAGTTAGAGCACATTTAATAACCTTTCAATTGATACTACACACAATGGTGTATGTTGGGCGGTTGAGGAACAAATAAGCGCTTTTCAAAATTAGGCAGCAGCCATTTTGAGGACGTCATTAGTGGTGACCTTGACCTTTGAGAGAGTGTCTCCCGACAGTTTTGGATACAGAATGACATATTTAACAACATACTAAAATTTGGTGCTGGTATCCGAATGTGAACTTTTCCCATACATACGTTGCCGTAATATAATGGACTATATTATACAGGGTGGTCCAAACCTTGACGTCATAAATTTTTTTTTAGGTTCTCTACGTCATGGGCTATCAGAATATACCCCATGTATGTTAGCCGATTTTTTGTAGTTTTCGAGTTATGAATTTTTGAATTTTTTTTTTTTGAGTAATTCTGGAACGAAGAAAAATATTGATAAAAAAAAACTATTGGGTTTTTTTTATATTTTCTTTCTGTGAAAGTATTACTACAAATAAAGCATTTACTGACAAAAAAATTTGCGTCCTCACTTTGATACAAGTAGGATAAAAAATACAAAACTCAAAATTTTACGTTAAAAATGCATCAAAATAGCATTAATGTACTTAAATAAAAAAAATAAAACGTATCCCAAAGATTTTTGGTAATGTAAAGACTGCCCTAGACCTTAAACCTTCGTAAAAGCAAAAAAAAAGTTATACTTAATAATGAGGATTTTTCGGAGTAGTCGGTCAAATAAACTTAAAAAAAACTTCTAAATTTTTAATTTAAAAATAAAGTGAAATTTCGTCTCTTTTGTTGTTCTTATCAATAAACAAAGATAGAAAATACCACGAAAACTCAATTTGTGTAGTTATTCAAGTCATTTTTTACTACTTAAAAATTGTAAGTTTTTTTAATAGTAGTAGTAGTTTATTTGACAGACTACTCCGAAAAATCCTCATTATTAAGTATCACTTTTTTTTGGCTTTTACGAAGGCTTAAGGTCTAGGGCAGTCATTACATTACCAAAAATCCTTGGGATATGTTTTATTTTTTTTATTTAAGTACATTAATGCTATTTTGATGCATTTTTAACGTAAAATTTTGAATTTTGTATTTTTTATCCTACTTGTATCAAAGTGAGGACGCAATTTTTTTTGTCAGTAAATGCTTTATTTGTAGTAATACTTTCACAAAAAGAAAATATTAAAAAAACCCAATAGTTTTTTTTTTATCAATATTTTTCTTCATTCCAGAATTTCTCAAAAAAAAAATTTCAAAAATTCATAACTCGAAAACTACAAAAAATCGGCTAACATACATGGGGTATATTCTGAAAGCTTATGACGTGAGGAATCTAAAAAAAATTTTTTGACGTCAAGGTTTGGACCACCCTGTATATATCGTCACTTGGTACCCACATCACAAGCCTTAATTGAGCTTGCCGTGGGACAAGGTCGATTTGTGTAAAGATGTCCAAAAATATTTATAATATTATATAAGTATTACGAACCATGTGTCTGTCATTAGCCCGCGCCACAGCGGCGTTGTGCATGGCCAACTCATGCGGTGGCGCGCCTCGTATTCTGAAATAAAGTAAAAATTATTGGGTCTTAGATCTAGCATCGCTTGTGATCCTTCTGCTTTCCAGAAATTATACGTTTCGGATTTTTACTTTGTAATTGTAACCCAGCAACAAAACACAAAAGGTATCATCATCATCATCATCATCATCATCAGCCAATTGACGTCCACTGCTGGACATAGGCCTCCCCCAGAGAGTTCCACAAAGATCGGTCGTGAGAAGACCGATGACCGGTGGGGTCGGCGTGTTCTCAAGTGGCGACCACGGCACTGGACGGCGCAGCGTGGGAAGGCCCCTCACAAGATGGAGCGACGACCTGGTAAAGGTTGCGGGTGTCCAATGAAAAGGTATCAATTCAATTAATTTAATCAACATCTCGCACATATTAGAATAACAATTTTACAATCATGTCGGAAATATTATAATATGTATTATTAATCTTACTAATTACTAGAATAAATTACAATTTTATAATTAACATGCTTAACTTAATCCAAAGAATACAACATTATTATTATTATATTAATTTAACATATGTCAGTCACATTTTGGTATTATATAATAGGAACGTTATTGTACATTATACATTACAAATAAAATCATTGACATCATAATAACATTTACTAATTAATAAGTCCCTTAACCGGCATTTAAAGTTGTTCACATCAAATATTGATTTGAGCTCGATCGGAAGGCAGTTATATAGTTTTACTGTGACCCTTATTCCCTCGGCATAAGGACTGACCTGTAGGCGCGCAGGCCACGAGCGGCGCCTGGCCATTATACTCCAGGCTACAGTGACCTACAGACTACGGCGACTGTGACCCTTATTCCCTCGGCATAAGGACTGACCTGTAGGCGCGCGCGCAGGCCACGAGGTCGCCTGGCCATTATACTCCAGGCTACAGTGACCTACAGACTACGGCGACTGTGACTAGGGCTGCCAACCGTCCCGCTATATGCGGGACGTCCCGTTTCTGGGGCCCTGAAGTATGGGTCCCGCAATGGGTTCGCGCGGGACACCGATTGTCCCGCTTTTCAGGGAATACTAAACTGGAAATACTAAAATAATAATATGAATACATAAATGAAAGCAATTTAAGATTGCATCATGTTAATTTGAATGTACCGCGACGTCCGCGACTATAGCCCACCGTGCACTGAACGTGTATAACTGCCAAAAGATGCGATGAAGAAGCGACGGGTACATCTAAATGGAACCGATCTAAAACTTTACTAGGCTTTGCTTTTTAATGTTAATGTCATTCTTCCTGTCCCGCATTTTACAGCGAAGTCCCGCAATTTATTCGCGAATGTCCCGCATATCTGTGATCTTTGGTTGGCAGCCGTAACTGTGACCCTTATTCCCTCGGCATAAGGACTGACCTGTAGGCGCGCGCGCAGGCCACGAGCGGCGCCTGGCCATTATACTCCAGGCTACAAAGTGACCTACAGACTACGGCGACTGTGACGTGACCCTTACTCCCTCGGCATAAGGACTGACCTGTAGGCGCGCGCGCAGGCCACGAGCGGCGCGGGCGGCGCACGCGCGCGGCGCAGCACGGAGGAGGCGCCGTCGGGGAAGGCGCGCTCCAGCGTCGCCTGCGCCGCCGGGGTCAGTGAACCCGCGCGGGGCTGCTTCCGACTGGAACAATACGATAATAAGAGCCAGCTAACCACAACAGGAACATTCCATGGGCTGTACAAACGCGTGTATATTCCGATAATTTGAGTTTTCGTCCAAGTTATTAGTTTGACGGAACAGCGGAGCTAAGAGGGGTAGGATTTTAGTTATCTGCCTCCTAGCTACTCGTTACTAACAGTACTCAGAATACTGTATCTACGCATCTACGCACTAGTAGAAAACGAATGGAGAGTTCTAAGCTTGCGTCCATGCATAGATGCATACCCGATAGAAATAACTCCCTTCGTAAGAATGTAAACTCTTCACATAACAAGACAAGAGTGAATCGTTCAATGTCTAACACGAGAATGAGTTGATGAACACTGCAGTAGTGACCTTTTATACTGTCAGGTCACCAGCCACCTGTTCATAGGTGGGTAGATCCCAACCTGATTTATCATCTACCTGCATGGACCAAGCAAAGACCACTCCAAGCAAAACATTGCTTATCGTTTTCTAGATTTTGTAACTCATATCTCCGACAAGTTATTATATATTTTTTTGAGTACTCTGGTCACGAAAAAGAACTTCGATAAACCCACAATTATGAGAAAAACAGTGTTTGTACGGGACATCGGCATCGGTGGATTTTTTCGTGGAATGCATCAACAGCTCAATCAACATTATGAAGCAGATTACTCTGAAACTTTAATAGACGATATAATACTGACCGACGGTTTGGCACAACCCTAAGAGCGGGTCTACCACACTAGACAGCCCAATCAAGTATCAACATTACCAAGCAATATACTATGAAACTTCCCAAACAATCGTATATCTAGGGCATACAATCCCAGGATAAAAATGTTTGCAATCCCGTGATTTACAACACAAATTAATCCCGGGATTCCATGCCCTACGTATATCCACACTGGACTCGGACACCGGTTTTTTCAAGCTCTACGGCTTGAAAATTAGTTTACTTCGGTTTTGTTCGTTACCAACAACCAGGTGCTACCTACAATAGTACATCTACTCACCCCAAGCCCGGCAGGTGTCGCTCGGGCTCCGTGGCCGTGGTCGGCAAGGCGCAGAGGGCACTCGGGGACAGCTAGCGCGACCTGTCCGAGGGCAGACACGCAGACCCCTTGCGGGTCCGCCCACAGCACCGGGTACACTACAATAGTACATCTACTCACCCCAAGCCCGGCAGGTGGCGCTCGGGCTCCGTGGCCGTGGTCGGCAAGGCAGGGAGAGGGCACTCGGGGACAGCTAAAGCGATCTCCCCTCGGGCTGACACGCAGACCCCTTGCGGGTTCGCCCAGAGTACTGGGTGCGCGGCTTCGCTGAAGCGGTGGCGGTATAGCGAGCAGTCCTGCAACAAAGTGTTAAGATAATGCGTTGATTTAAACTCTTACCTCATTTATCGACTAGATCGATACATGGCGTGAAGAGTCAAAGTCAAAGTCAAGACAAAATATTCTTTACTCAATTAGGCCCAGCAACGAGCGCTTTTGAATCGTTAAACTAAATAGCGAATGAGAGAAAAAAAACTACTTCCGGTAGTTACCTTACACCACTGCCTGAGAAGAATCCGGCAAGAAACTCAGCGGGACTTTTTTTTTCAAATAATCAAACTCAAAGTCAAAAGTCAAAGTCAAACTATTCTTTATTCAAGTAAGCTTATTAATAAGCACTTTCGAATCGTCTGACATGAGAGAAAAAAATCTACTACTGGTTCAAACCCTACGCCGTTCCTGAGAAGAACCAGTAAGAAACTCAGGTGGACTTATTTTTTCAAAACAGTATAATAATACATCTTATTAAAATAACATGCATTAAAGAATGTATTACATAAAAAAAAAAAGATTATTATAGACATTTTTATAAAGACAGAAATAAATAAAGGACCATAAAATTAAACAAAAATAATTATTATTGTACAAGTTCGCAACATTATTAAGTATCTATATCTAATACTACTAGAGATGTAAAGGTCCTCTAGTTGTCAGAATAAAGAGATATTAAGATTTAGAGATGTAAAAGGTCTCTAATCGTCATGATTTTAACAATAATAATAAAATAGAAAATTAACAATTTAGTGACAATCACAAAGCAACTATTCTTATTATTTAAAAGACAACAGCCAATACCTATTTAAATATGACATCACAGTAACATAAACTCTAATATTAAATTAAACTAGAGATGTATATTCTCTAATAGTTTTATAACATCTTACAGCTAACATGCATTAATTAAAAACGAAACATAAATTTGATTTAATATAAATACAGATATAGTACATTAACAAGAGATGAAGTCTCTAATAGTCAGAATAATTATATAAATGTGATGAATTTTGAGAAATGTATGATGTAAAGATATATGTAAAAGGGCATACAATTGTTTTTAGTTAAACGTTAAAATTAGCATTGTTATACTGCTAGAGATGCAAAGGTCTCTAGTTGTCAGAGTAAAAAAAAACAAGTAACACAAAACAAAAAAGTGTTAAGATAATACGTTGATTTAAACTTTTACCTCATTTATCGACTAGATCGGTACATGGCGTGAAGAGCTTGATGAATCGAGATGAAAGTTAGTGAACTTGAATTTGTGTTAATTAAAATTCCTTTTCTCAAACATGCAATGAAATATTGTCTTTACGAGTTATGTCGAAATATTAATTAAAATAGATTCGGAAGTATCGCTTTTAGAGCGCAGTAGCTCACTGGGATAGAAATGGAATTTCATAACACTTTTCAGGCCTAAGCCTGGAAAGTATTTTTGTTTTAATTTCGACATCATTGTCATTTTTTTTTCTATTTTCTTGTATGTTTGAGAAAAGCACTAGACATGCCTCGGCGTGAAAACGGGTTTCCGGCCTCGTTACCTATCCGGCCTCGCTCGCACGCTCCGTCGGCCGTATATACCAACTTGGCCGGAAATCCTCATTTTCCCGGCCTCTGATGTAATGTACTATTTCCTTTCCCAAAATATCTCGAATTAATATACAACACATTATTTAAAATACGATTACGAGTAGACGTAAACAACAGGTTGTCTTATCGCAACTGAACGATTTTTTCGTGATAACCTTTGGACCCTAATATTGTGAAAATTTTAAATAGGTATTATCAATATGGATCTAGAACAAAATTATTATACGTAATTAAGTGATTAATGATACTAAATTCTTAATCATTTCCATTGGGTTGGGTTTCGGAAATTAGTAATACAAATTATATGGGGAACTTGGTAACACAAACAAAATAACGTTGTTTTGTTTCTATTAAAGCATTTAACTTTGTTTTTTTAGCAATGGACCGTAATAATCATAATATTCTATGTATATGAGGAATAATTTTTGTATTTATTATATGCCGTTTAAACTATTAAATGTTCATTATTTCCATTTCACACACATCTCACACAGGGACACATTGTTGTACAGTCGAAGACAAAATAAGGTGCACACAAAAATCTTCAAAAATATGTCCCAGTGCACTCTAATTCTGTGTAATAAGAACGTCGTAACATATTTATCAGCGAATTCATTCGATACTTATTTTTGCACTTGACTGTATACTCGCTCTGCTAATACTTAGATAGAAAGTCATCAAAGAAAGGTAGCCAAGCGACGACAATAGCCAAGTCTCGGTGTTCGGCGAACAGGCTAGAGGCACGTGGGAGCGACGTACGTCTGACACGTGAACAATGTGTGTATTATACTCAGTGAGTATTAATACTATTACTCACCCTTCTCGTAGATAGGAAGGCTTCAAAGGACGGCAGCCAAGCGACGGCAGTGGCCACATCTCTGTGTTCGGCGAACGTGGCTATGTAGTTTAGCCCCAACCTATTCAGTCCTGTATAGCCGCAACCTAATTGAAACTTGATCCCATTCCTAATAAGGAACCTTTAATAGTTAACCTAAATTAAAGCCATAAACCTTGGGTTAGATTGCTGTAATTCCAGCTACTTCCTGGGAACACCCACGATCATTACCTTGACCCGCAGCCTTACATGGTTATCCCCTCTTTACTTAATACATCTGAGTTTAGTATAAAAAGCCTTGTTTCACAAATAAATATATTCAGTTTTACCTCAGATTTCGTTGTATCATTTACTACGTCAAACCACACCTCAGCTAGATGTACGTGGGAGGGACGTACGTCTGACACGTGAACAATGTGTGTATTATACTTACTCTGCTAGTAGACAGGAAGGCGTCAAAAGAAGGCAGCCAAGCGACGGCAGTGGCCACGTCTCTGTGTTCAGCGAACGTGGCTAAAGGCACGTGGGGGCGACGTACGTCCCACACGTGGACGGCGCAGTCTAGCACCAAAGCGCAGGATGCTACGTGGTGCCTGGACAAAAACATTAAGTCGATTCGCAGTCGATACAATTTCACTCAGATTTTAATGAGAAACGGGTCTTAATCGAGTACAGGTAAATTCACTAAAGCTGGCACGAATAGAATGAACGAAATGAATGACATCTACCATTGTGTGTGTAAAGTCCTGCTACACCAACATGTAAAAACCACACATAGATCTTTTAACACTTGTCACTTACTCGATCCATTCGTGCCTGCTTTGGTGAATTAGGGTGCGGCTCCACTGACTCGAAGCTGTGCAAAATTGACCAATTACATTCTTCAAATTCGAATTCAAAAGACTGTAATGCGGTCGAGCTCTCACAGGTCCGCTCCGCTCAGCGCAGTGGAGCCGCACCCTTAACCTGTAAACGTAAGTTTTTTATTTACTCAAAATAGTAAAATTAGTTCCGTTTTCAGACTCACTTGCGATGAGGGCGCCACTTGACATGCCCCACGGACGCGATGGTATAGATCGTGTGCTCCAACGTCGGTTTAGCGTGGATGTCCCATACCTGCAACAATTTTAATAATATAGACGAAGAGGGACAATACAAACTAACACGATTTTAAGCGCGTACAGAAGGCCGAGTGTCGGTTATAACTTATAAAAAACGTCTCGATCGCGTTAAAGTCTTCTTCGTTATTTGTATGAAATGTAGAGGGCTATGGTAAGAGTCTCTCTGCGTGATCGGATTAAAAATTAGACCATCCGCAGCAGAACCAAAGTAACCGAAATAGCTCTCCGAATCGCTAAACTGAAGTGGCAGTGGGCGGGGCACATTGCGCGTAGAACCGATGGCCGTTGGGGCGGGAAGGTTCTTGAGTGGCGGCCACGTACCGGAAGGCGTAGCGTGGGTAAGCCCCCCACAAGGTGGACCGATGACCTGGTGAAGGTCGCAGGAGTCCGTTGGATGCGGGTGGCGCAGGACCGGTCATTGTGGCAATCTTTGGGGGAGGCCTATGTTCAGCAGTGGACGTCTTTCGGCTGATATGATGATGATGATGATGTATGAAATTGTCGTTGAAAACGTAAACGCGATCGAGACGATTTTTATAAGTTATTACCTACACTGGGCCTTCAGGTTAGGCACAAACAATATTCGAAATTGACGTCCGTTGTATTTTTTTTACCGTGCATAAATCTAATAAAGGCGATAAATTAAACCAGGCGTAGGATACTAGCTTCATTATTAATTATTAAAAGGTGTATTTATGTACTTCTTGATCTAATTAATGGCATTAAAAAGAGACTTCCACTTGTATTATAGATAGTTCGACGAGAGTTGAGGTCACGCACACATCAACATGTCATGTAAACACACGGGAATTTGAAATTAGTGTTCTTTTTTCGTACTGACAGCAAATCCAATTGCAACTGTAAGATTTACCAAAAAGTTTGTTCAAGGGATTTGCTTCAATATTTTGACGCAAGTCATTCATTCATTACAATTTTTGCAATTAGCACTTCATTTGGATGTGTGTGTAATCATTCATCTCAACTCTGGTGAAATTACCTATACAAGATTTTGTGAAATGAGCCCAGGCATTGTCATGACCACAGATGTCATAATATATACCATAGATCATGCAAACGTATCTACTTAGCGTGTCAAATGAACTCAGTAAAATCTACTGAGTTGTCCGTCTTTAATCGCAGCTTGCAGCTTTCGGGCGTCAATATGCCTCCTTAAGTAATATTAATTGCAACAACACAAAAAAATATGCATACTCAATGGCCTGAGACATATTTAAAATCATAGGCAAGTAACAACTTCAGTACAAAATCTGACACGCTAGGCCGCCATACAAATGAATGAACTTGTTTCTTCTATCCAAATCTAATTCTGTGATCATGACGTTAAAGTGCACGTTTATATATTTCTGAGCACCGTAACCGTTCAGATATATCTGAAGGAGACTGAACACGCCCTTGATACGCCAAACAATAGACACAGAAGGTGAGTGACCGACACTCCTGAATGGCTTATCGCGACCTACTTTCCGCAGACAGTTATCGGATTATGCAAATTATACAAATGTGTATGATGAGTATGTTAACAATGTTTAGATTTTATACAGAGTGTAATTAATAGTGAGGATCCGTTAAAAGACATGTATCAGTGGCCTATGGCAGAAAACTTTACAAGCGTACAATTCTAAAAAATTGTATAAATTCCCATACAAAAAGTTGACAATTTTGTAGAATTGTATTGTAATTGTGGTTGTATAGGCCACAGGCATCATATACAAACTACTGACTAGTAAAAAGATTGTCAAAATAGTACATTACGATACAAGTGCAAAAAAAATTAAGTTCGAAACGAGTGGCGAAGTTACGATCTGACATTTTTTACTACACACAAAATTAGATGTTCAGTAAAGATATTTTTCACAATCTTCTTTTTTTACGCATGAGTGCGAAAAGTAGTTAATTTATTGTCAGGTCGAAACTTCGGAGGGTCATTTGTAGTAAAAATCGTCGTACGATACACCTGCAAAAAGGAAATACGTAACGTGTCGATTTATATTTTTCGCACTTGCCAAAGACAAAGTCTAATATTTATTGCATATCAGCATATCACATTTAAATAAGATGGATTTTGTTAGGTAAAGTAAGAAGATGTGATACCCTTGCAAGGAAGGAACTTATTTGCCCACACTGTATGAGCTAGGTCTTTCAGTGACCGCATTAATATTATGGCCCTTATCTCCAACTTTGAGTGATTTCATACTATGAACGTTTATACCTTAACTATAAAGCTGGTTTTACCAAACAGTTACGTTTGATTATTTTGACTAAATACGGACACGAGTAGTTATTTTTGAACTGGACCTGGTTTCTGGGAGATAAGAGATTGTCACACGTGTCAATCATGTCAGTATGTAGGTACTAGGTATTTATTGCAAATTACCTAATGCCGTGTCACTTCCAGAGGCATAGGTACCTCGGAGAGAGATGAATTTTAGGACTTGAACAAAATATTACTCTACAATGCTCTTTGTACAGAAGATGACACTTTTTTGCACACGTGCAAGAATTAATTTTCATACCATTTTTCTGTACGGTCAAGTTGGTACTGTCAAGATTGTCTTTTTTTACTCGCATAATGCATTGTAAAATGCTGTATGATATTCGTGTTGAAATGTAGGTTTTTTAAACGCAAATATTCATGTAATCAATGTTTGTAGGCGGCCCATTAAGGAAAGGGCTTATTAACACCGGAATAATGTATGTTTGCATAATTTAAGTAGCATAATATTGCATAAAACCAGGTTTTCTCACTCTGGAGACCGTAACAAAAAAAGTGGATTCACCCATATGTACGAGTACTCTTAGAAAAAATTGCAGTATATACCAGATATAGTTGTACGTAGTTCATAGGATCTATAGGTTGGGCCAGTGATAAATTCACTTTTCTCTCGACCTTCTTTGTTAAAATGCATTTATCATTGGCCCACCCTATATATAAGCCTCGTTTATCCATTTATTTTGTATTTACCAATGTATAAGCATCATTTTAGCTCAACACTCGTTTCAACTGCGAACCCACGCTTTACATGGCGACCCTGCCATATACTGTTATGTCAAAGTCAAAAAGTCAAACTATTCTTTATTCAAGTAAGCTTATTAAAAAAGCATTTTCGAATCGTCTGACATTATCAAGAGAGAGAAAAAACTCTACTACTGGTTCAAACCCTACACCGTTCCTGAGAACACAGAATTAGATTTGGATAGAAGAAACAAGTTCATTCATTTGTATGGCGGCCGAGCGTGTCAGATTTTGTACTGAAGTTGTTACTTGCCTATGATTTTAAATATGTCTCAGGCCCTTGAGTATTCATATTTTTTTGTGTTGTTGCAATTAATATTACTTAAGGAGACATTATTAATGTTTTTGTTCACTTCAACTTACAAAATTTAACGCCCGAAAGCTGCAAGCTGCGATTAAAGACTGACAACTCAGTGGATTTCACTGAGTTCATTTGACACGCTAAGTAGATACGTTTGCTTGATCTATGGTATATATGACATCTGTGCCTGAGAAGAACCAGTCAGAAACTCAGGTGGACTTATTTTTTCAAAACAGTATAATAATACATCTTATTAAAATAACATGCATTAAAGAATATACCTTGATAGTGTATACCTTGATAGTTTTGTCCCTCGAAGCTGTAGCTAAAGCGGGTGCCGTAGGATGCCAGTCACACGCGAATATCGGCCCCGAGTGCGCGGTGAACTGTACCACGCAGCGCTCCGCCCGCCGCACATCCCACAGCTGGACGGAGCCGTTCTCAGACACGGCCGCGAAGGTGTGGGCTTGGTGGGGGCTGAATTGGACGTCGCGGATGGATTCTGTGTTGCTGGGGATAGCAATCTGCATGTTAGTAAAGCTTGTTCACGAAATAAAGTAGCCATCGTAAAATCAGTCTCTACTGTTACGCAACAGTCCCATGTAGTTCTAACAGCCATGGGACTGTAAATTGATTCTTCTATTTAATGTTTAACAATTCAATATCCAAAAACATTCGCTGAATTGTCGTCAAAATAAAAATAACTTCAGATAATGCTTAATGCAAAAGTTCACGCCCAAAAAAGTGCGAACTTCCGAGACGATTTCAACAATGTTAGTCTTGAAATAATTAATAAATATTGTAGACACGAGATTCACAGTTTATTATAGTATCGCTATTGTAATTTAGTTAAGTAAGACCCATTGGGAAACTAAATGACCCAAAATGGTAAAATAAGAAGAAACACTACTTAAATCCAGAGGTTTAAATAAAAGTCCATAATTAAGGAGAAATTGATATAAATATCAATCACAGTGTCCGAGGAGACAGGCAAAGAGCCCTTCTTTGTAATAACACCCATACTAAGGTATGGACTCATAAAAAAAAAATATACAGCAATGGCTACTTTATTTCGTGAACAAGCCTTGCCTATATTTAAAAACTGCAATGGTCGATAATAGGCGCTGGGGCTTCAAGTCTTTTATACCATTATTAACATTATTTTAACTCATTGAATGTCATTGACACAGCCGTATATCGTCGGGGATAATGCAATACCGCGTAACTACCAAAGCAGATAGAGTTCAAATATTAAACAATTGACACTCAAATTGACCCTAATTGTATTTGTTAGTTGCGCGGTATCCGACGATATGACAGCATGGACGGTAACAACCATGACGACTACGATTAACGGTTTATTATCTATGTTTTCGCCATTTAAGAAAAAAACTTATGAGCGATATTTTTTGATAATCTTGGATGGAATATTTTTAAGGAACTTAAATACAAAATAAACAATAAAATGACTGAGAAACAAATACTTTCGTGATAAATGGATCGATTGCATAAAAATTACCAGGATGCTTAGCCAAGTTGCCAATCGCTAGCGCTTAGTAGCGTATCGTAGTTTTCCCTCTCTGTCACTCTTTCATATTAGTGCGACAAGGACAGTTAGCTGCCTTTCGTTTACGATTGATGATTAAGCGTTATCGATTGGCAACTTGTCTAAGCACCTTGGTGCTTTTTTGGCTTTTTGTAGTGACTGACAAAATACCAAAATATTAAAAAAAAAAATCCCAGGGTAAAGTTTACTCAAAACAAAAATCACGATCGCGTCAATTGTGTTACGAAAGTTAGTGATACAAACTATGTGGTATACTCTGTCCAACAACCTTTGGCAGTAGTAAAAGGGGGCAAATTTAAAAGATATACGTTCGTATTGTTCATCATTCATAGAAAATTTTGAATTTTTCCCCCTTTTTTAGTGCCAAAAGTTGTTACACATAACGCAAACAACAATTAACGTCGAATTTTGTTTTCGAAAGCAATCGAACGCGGAATACGAGTAGTACATTACGACACAACGAGGGTTTTCGATAATTTTTCTGCCACCAGGCGGCGCTTCGTACGCACCTGGTCTCGACAGCTGTCAGATTCATACTATTCATAGGCACCTGGGCCTAAAATATTGAAATTCTATTTTATTTGGAAGAGAATTGATTTTGTAATGGATTACGACTAATACATGGTCGTCGTACTGAAGATTGAACTCTAAAACAGGCGCTCAAAGTCACTGGTATTCAAAATAATTACTATAACTTTGTTAATTTCATGAGAATTGACTTGGAACTATTTTATTCATTTATTTTAGGTATCAATATGACTAAAGTAATGGTTTTCAGAATAAATAAACCTATAAATATGTTGAAAATTAAATGCGCGTATTTATTTTGACAGTTCGTTATACGGTCGGCTCAGTGCTGCCATCTCACCTCCCCATAGCGGCAGAAAAAGTATCAAAAACCCTCACTGCGAAAAACATGAAACTCGAAACGAGTGGCGATGTTTTAAATACGAGTTAGGTACGAATTTCGTTTTTGCACGTGTCTCGTACGACGTTTTTTAGTGCAGATGGCCCTCCGAAGTTTTGGACCTGACGTAAAATGACAGACTTCTCGCACTAGAGCCTAATAAAGGCACCATCTGTACTAAAAATAGTAGTTTTAATGGCGGTTATGGTTACCTGATGAAAGTCCTGGCGACTTCTTTCATCCGCAGGTCGAAGCACTTCATAGTGCCGTCTTGGGAGCCCGAGATCAGAAGCGCAGGGTCCGTCAGGTGGAAGCTCACCTAGCGGGAGATTAGTTATTTGTAGTGATCGGAACTTTTGGTGCAAAACTTTAACAAAACTTATATTGATGTAATTGTGAAAACACAAATCAAATTATTATTACATTTTGATTCGTACTTTTATTTTTTCCCTAGTAGTCACACTACTTAATACTATACAGGGTGGAATGGAACGACGATCTTTCCCGCTACCGACCGAGTCTACCAACCATTACGTTTCACTTTCAGTATGGGACCAACATCGAAAACGTACATGGAAAATTGACTTTTCCATACTATTGAGCTGTAACTAATCTGTGACCTTTTTATGAGGGGTTTATTTTTTTAAAGATATTTCGATGTTGGTCCCATACTGAAAGTTCATCGTAATGGTTGGTAGACTCGGTCGGTAGCGCGGGAAAGATCGTCGTTTCGTTCCAACCTGTATAAATTATAAATATTGGATGTCATATACCAAAGAAAAAACGACAAAGGCGCCTAGCCTGGAAGAGATTGCATATACCCGAGAAAATTGACTGGTGGTTGTTAAGACCGAGCGCGAGCGGCCGAGCGGTGCAGGCATCAGCCACGAAAGCTGAGCACGTGGGTTCGATTCCCACCTCCGACGTTGGGGATCTTGGTCGATTTCTCTTTGGTATATGACATCCAATATTTATAAAACTTCATCATCATCATCAGCCCGTGGCAGTCCACTGCTGGACATAGGCCTCCCCCAAGGTACGCCACAGAGCTCGGTCTGCTGCTTTATGCATCCAGTTGCTGCCAGCCCCCTTATGCAAATCATCCCGCCATCTAGCTGGAGGGCGTCCCACGCTACGTTTACCAAGACACGGTCTCCACTCCAGAACACGCTTGCTCCAGCGGTTATCGGTTCTGCGACATATGTGGCCAGCCCATTGCCACTTCAACCTACTAGCTTATAATGACTTATATTGATTTAAACTTTCACGATTATCACTCATATTTTAACGACTTACGAGTCTTAATCGCGTAACAAATAACTCAATATTAGCGTCAAAATAGTTACCACTCTAGCGGATAAAGTAAACTTTTGCCACGAAGCCGTTACAAGCTAGTGACACGAAAATATAATTGTTCCACTAAATGTGGCCTTAAACAAATCACCGCTATTATTGTTATACCGATTAGTCTTACAGAAGTATTGATTTATATAATGTTTTAGATCTCTAGGTACTGCAGTAGTAACTCATCATATCAGCCGAAAGACGTCCACTGCTGAACATAGGCCTCCCGCAAAGATTGCCACAATGACTGGCCCTGTGCCACCCGCAGCGGACTGCGACCTTCACCAGGTCATCAGTCTACCTTGTGGGGGGTCTACCCACGGTGCGCCTTCCAGTACGTGGCCGCCACTCGAGAACCTTTCCGCCCCAACGGCCCAGGGTTGTTCTCTTGGCGTTTCAACCGTTTCATTCCCCTCCTCACATATTCTGGACAAATGAGCCACAATAACAGTGATTTGATAAAACTGTATACTATAGTACCCTGTGCAATACAATCGCGATTGAAATATCGACACTGGAAATTTCAAATGTCGTAAGGGACAAAGGTCCACTTTTCAGGAGAGCCCAATAACAAAAACCAAAATTAAAAAAAATCATAACTTGTTAAATATTCATCCGAATTAGATGGTTCTTATATACATAACTACGAAAAAGCTTTATCTTCATTAGACAATTAGGTATATACTTCTAAACTCAATAGTTTCGGAGATAGTGTCCCTTACGCCAGAAATTTACTAGACAGATGTCCCTTACGTCTCCAAAAATTTCTAGTTTTTTTATGGAAATCTGTTACGACAAAAACGAAAACACTACCTCTTTGTCGTAACTGTCAAATAACATGCTACATTACAACTATTTTCTGTTGTAAAATCATTCTAGTTTCCAGATTAATTGAAGTAAGTAGCGTAAAAATGCAAGAAAATATAAAGTTGTGTACTTACAATTGTATTATTTACATAGACGGAAATCAATTTCACGTGTAATTTATTATATTTTAGATAACCCGTTACAATTTATAGGAAATAAAACCAAACATGTTAGGTATGTATATATTTTAGTCAGCTTAGTGTTGTGAAAAGAAGAAAACATGTATCTAAAATTTGCTTTGAGAGCAACCTGAGCCCGAAACAAAAACATATATTAAGAAAAATATTCTGGATAAGTTATCTAACGCCTCCGCAAAGATCTATGACCCTTTTTGATGATACTCGTGCTATTAAGACGTGCGGTCAAAGGAACTATCGAATCCTTAGGGAACGAACCACTGACTGAAAACCTACATTTGTAGCCCAAAAAATGGTTAAGGAGCGCTGAGTTAGTGCAAGCCATTCAAATCGACTGAAAATTATGAAGTGTTTCCTACATTATCAAAACGAAATCAAGGCGTCGTCCTTCCGCACCTGGCAAAATATTTCGGGCAAGCATTGCATTGGGACTGATACTGAGAAAATGGACTAGTGTCAAGGTACGCTTTATACCAAAAAGCAGGAAAAACGAGTATAGATAATACTCGTTCTAAGTCCTTCAAACCTATTAGTCTAACATCTCTATTTCTTTCACTACTTGGTGGCTAAGTCTAAATCAACATGTTTACCAAAAACTACCCCAATTGACCTGGCCACAAGGTCCACAAAAGTAAGTAAGTTAGTAAGTAATTCTTTACTGCACCAGTAAGAAAATAACAGAAAGAAACAAAATAAAAATATGCTAAGCACACGATACAGGTTACCAAAGCGGCGGTAAAGTCTAGAGAATAAGCAAACAGGTCGGTGTGTATTCCTTGATGTCGAAGGTGCTTTCGATAATAAACGCACAGAAACCATCCTTAATGAAATTAAATCGGGATGAAACCACGACTATATGGGTCCGAAGAGTGCTCTCTAACAGAATAGCTACTCCAACGAATGAATGAATATTTCTTTATTCAGGCAATAGACCCATTACAATATTATAAAAATTTGTGTATATACTAAAATTAAAACATATAAATATAAAAGAGTAGAAAAAAAATACAGTAAACAAAATTCAATAAAATAAATAAAATAAGGCAACTAAAAACTATTTTCGGTTCGGTTGCTGATGCGCGGACAACCAATGCAAGAAAAACACATTTTGATAAATGTTTTCTCTCAGGGTCATAATAAGCCTATTATTAGAAATACGTACCCTCTTCCAGAATGATGCTATTCGATTTCTAATAATGGCAAAGAAGTCTGGTACCCTGGCTTCAACAAACATTGCTGACGCACTGCAAAAACGTGGTAGTCCAACCCTCAATATAACTGAGTATGAATTTCACACAACGACTGGGTGTTTTCAGTGTTTGAACAGCCTGCAAAAACCAACTTGAAAGCCTGGGCTTTCGGGAATAAAACAAGCACATCGAATGTGGCTTCACCAGACAGTCGAAGTACCCTCAAGATACAAATGGACCAACGACCAGAATGATTGTCGAAAATGGCACCACAGGTACAAGTAGGTGAGAGGCCTAAGGTCAGAGTATGCGTCAACATCAGCAAAATGGCCTTCATTTTCTAGACAGAAGTCAATATTATGATGATTTCCGCGCATAAATATTACATTATGTGTGGCAATCGGTTTGGCCAGAAACCTAAAAACCAATATTATCTATTATCTACATCAACTCAAACAGTCAAGCTGCGATGCTCTCACTAGTCCAGTGCTGCAAGAATAAATTAAACGCCCTTGACTTTAATGAAGTTACACTTAGATGGGTATGAGGATATTCCAATATTGTTGGAAACGAAACAGCAGATGAGTTTACCGGAAAGAACGGCAACACACGCATTGTCAGCCCAGAGCCTTTCTATGGAATCACCAAACCGGAGCCATATTATCTGCTGAACAAACTAGATATGATAAGATAAGATAAGGGCAATCGCACAGTTGAAATCCATCAAAGTAACTCTCACTCGTAAGCTCTTATCCAAGGGTTCAATAACAGAAAACAATAAAGAGCTACTTGAGCTCAAAAGTAACAAAGCCTGTGAAGAATCGAGAATCTTAACTATTAACATATGTATAACAATCATGGGTAAGAAACAAGATGCAAAATGTAGCTTCTGCTAAAAATCAGAGCAAACTACTTTGCAACGTTGCAACATATTGATTTAAACTATCAATTAATCTACTATGGACCTCATCCTCCTCTGTTTCTGCAGACCACAAATGCATAAAATAAGTATTTACCTAGGCAGACCTTATGATGTACACAAAATTGCAGCCGTCAGAATTTGGAATATTCTGGCCTCGACAAGAATCAGTAATGACTTATAAAACGGGCTGCGACAAAATATCATAACTGCTCGGCGCGGCGGATATTAGTCCAAAACAACAATAATAAAGATGATAATATGGAAGATGTCCGGACCTTATTACTATAGCCCTATCTCTGACACATGCAATGATCATAGCTCATTACACTTTTCAATAGCCTGCTGAGACTGGTTCACGGTTCACGTGTACTACAGAGTAAATTTCTCGAATTGGCAAAAGACAGCTAATTATAAATAAGCCCATGATTCCCAGGGAGTTAATAATAAGATTGGGGCAGCTTGTGGCGAGCTGTTCGGCAATAGCGACATCGTCTCAGGCATGTTTTCGTCGGTCAGAGTAGAATCCAAGATGAACCGTAGGACTCGGCTTGCCTTGATTGGCCGTTGGCCGTCCAGAGAGGAATCGTTAGAGCGATGTATATGCTCCAGGGGTGGAAGTAGAAATGTGCGTGAGTCGCTGGTCGATGCAGTATCTATGTGGTAGTAAAAATACTGCTCTGCCGTCACCCCTCTTCCTGAGACGCCCTGAGTCAAGTGAAACAAAATGTTATAACGTACACAAAAAATCTTTCAAGATTTTTAATATCATCTTTTTTGAGGCGTAACTCTCATTCATGTACCGTATTTAATGTAGTAACGTATACTTTATAAAATTGAAAGGTGAGTTACGACATCAAACTTTAAAATTGTTTTGATTTATATGTACATACGACACAGTTTATTAACAGAATAGAGCCATACTATCTTCGAAATTGTGTTGTAAGGCACAAAAGCCTAAAATGTTTGTCCCTTACACCATTGTGAATTCACAGTTTCGTATTTATTTCATCAGATAGAATGTCGTAAAGGCACCTTCTTTTGCTGTAGTAACTAACCACATAGGGATTTATGAATAAGAAGGATATACTACGTTGAAAATGGACATGTTATCCCTTCAAATTAAAAATTTGACCCATACAACATTTTTTTTAAAGCAATATGAAGTTACGACAAAATGAATTCACTTCATAACTTCTTTATTTGAAGCGATATCAAAAAGTTAATTATACAGATCGATAGAGAATTTTTTTCTGAGTTCTATGCAATTCAAAGTGTACTTACGACAAAATGTCCCTTACGACATTTGAAATTTCCAGTGTCGATATGGTCATTATTTTGGCTCACTTTAGAATAAATGTAAGGAAGGTAATGAAAGCGGTTCAAACGAGAGAACAACCCCCCAACGGCCATCGGTTCTACGCGCAGTAGTAACTAAACATACCTTATTGACCGTTCTCTTGTGGTCAGAAAACACATGTTCCTGTTTGGAGCGCCCCGAGCGGCCGAGGTTCCACACAACGACGGCTCCATTTGTTGCGGCTGTGGCTATTGTGTTTTCTACAATCCAAATATATTATTTGAATACTTGGATTTTTTTTATGTGACGAAGGTAGACAACAGTGCTCTCAGCCCACTTGATGGAAAGCAGGAACTGAGGACTTAAGGCCTGGCCACAACATTGGTCTAACTAACTACACCGGCTATCTTACCCCCAATCCAAAACACAGCAGTGCAAACACTGCTATTTAGCGGCAGGTTAACAGGTAAACATTGGTAGCTATCCAGGCGGACCCTGCACAAGGTGCTTTTTAAATAATTTCCATAAATATGAAATACAAAACAAATTTTACTTGCATTTTCAACTTCCCCCTCTGGGTTTAAAGTAATTGAATATCAAATTAATATCTAAAGATTAGAAAATATTGATATTAGTTATAATTGGGAAGCATTGCGACCCCATGTCTGGTGTTGCAAGTGACCATGTGCAATGATAATTTCTTACTATGAGCAGACCTACCAAGAAATTTTACTAACAAGTTGCCTTTCTGTTGCACTTAATATAGGTTTACAGTTTACAAGGGTTACATTTCTGCAACTCAACATCAAACATTGGCACCTATTTATAAATTCGTAAGTAAGACTGACATCCCAGGCAACACGACGTATGTGCCTCATGCATCTACTTTTAAAAAATAAACTTACCCTCAATAGAGCTCCACGCCACATCAATAGAAGAAAAGTTAAGGTTCAGGTTTTTGCCGACTCGCAGGTTGCACACCTCTGTAAACTCTGTCTCGCCAATTGTAAACACTTTGAACACTGCAACAACACACAGATGTTTACTTAGTGCTAGTTTAATAAACTTTAATTGGGTCAGTTCCAAATTCTTTGTGCAATAAACTTAAATTATTTTTAGCAATATTTATTTACCAAAATCCTCATTTAATGAAATGGAAACAAAGTTTACAAGTAATTTAACTTTAAAAAATTAAATAAAACTTTATCTTAATAGGTTATTTTTCAAAAATAACAAAGTAGGTTATTAAAAATATATAGTATATATTTTAGTAAAATTACCATTTCGGCCGGCAATGACCACTTGAGAGGCATCTTTATTGAGTGCCAGTGCGTTCGCCGGGCCCTCCTGCGATACGCAAATTGTATTTGAAGGTATCATTTTTGATCACAATAACACTTGCAATTATTGCTAATATTTCGCTGTGGTCAAGTATATCATGTATAATTGCTTCATATTCGTCAGTACAATTTTAGGTCGGCGGCACGGTTTTCTAAGGTTGAGGCCTGAATGATATCATTCCGTTTTGCTAAACTAAACTATTGATAACATTACGCTTCATACACAACGCGAGAACTCACTCAACTCAACTCACTGACCTCACTGTCACTGTCAGTGTCATTTGTCAGAGTTGTCAGTTGTCATTGTCAATTTTTTTTTAATTATTTCAGTCGTCATGGACAGGCGAAAGCACTAAGCCATACTGCCATTATTTTAATGTTTTTTTTAGATTTAAAAACCTATATTTGTAAATAATTAAAACTAACATAAAAACAAGAAGAGTAAAAAGAGTAACGTCCCGCTGCAAGACGCCGGTGCTTGCTGCGCCGCGATTCGCGCGTGTCCGTGGCCGTAACACTCCTTTTTGTCGGACACGACGTCTTATGTCCCGTATAAGTTGCTTAGCATCAGCTCCCAGCAGCCCGCTGTCATTTTGAGGTAAAATGTTAGTGACTAGGTCTATCACCCCATGTGCCGACGCCAAGAAAGCTGGTAGACTCACATCCCAGACGCGTCGTACAACGCGTTGTACTTCGATATTTCCATACCGGCTTTGATTACAAGATTGCAAAAATGCGGAGTTGCTGTCAAACTCAAGATATGCTAGCCCCCAATTTCTGACTCAGAAACGTCAAAAAATTTTGATAGGAGCAGTGTATTACACGCTTAATTATCTAAATGACATAGTATGTCAAAAATAATATTAATTGGGTTTTGATTTAGAAAAGTTTTAGTATCGCACCGCGTTTATAGTTTCCAAATTACGAATTACATGTAGTTGAGCAGTGAATAAGTAATAAATAATGCTTTGAATCAAAAGATGAATGTAGGAGACAGGTGTCTGGTGGTAACAGTACTGGTGATCCTTTTCCTCATAGGAATGGTAGTTGCTTTTTATCATTGGTACCCAGATAATTACTAATTATTCTGAAACTGAGCGACATTGTTTGTTAATAATCGGAAAAAACCTACTAAACGTTTTTTAGAGACAAAATATACATTGTTCGTCAAATGTGGGGATACAGAAAACAAAGTTATTTCAGGACATAGTTCACATGGTTTTCTATAGCCGGATACTCAAAAAGTAAACATCGTTTTCATCACCTACGAATGATGATAAATGATGATAGTGTAAAGAAATTATCGGTATTTAAAAAGAAAATACCCCTTCTACTATGTTGAACTGTGGAATTGGAGATCAGATACTCTGCTGCTTCATGATAATCACATTGGTAATATTAGGATTGGGAACTTTACTATATTTTTTATGGTGACACCGAATTCTCATTTACATCCTTATTACAAAGAACTGTGTAACAGAATATTGCAATACAACCATATTTTTTTGAGTGTGCAACACTGGAAACCAAACGTCAAAAAATTATGAAAGAAAAAATATTAAAAAAGGCGATTTTCCCATCGACTTTGTTTTCAAAAATCGAGAAAGTTGAGCAATTACACAATATTTTATGTAACGTGGCCGCGTGTTGTTGAAATTAGTATGTGATTGTCGTCGCTCGCGTCCTATTATCTTGGGGGAATATGGATAGCGGGGACAGGATTCTGGTCGCCGCTGGGCTGACGGCGGCCGTGGTGGTCGGTGCCTTCGTGTTATGGGGCCCCGGAGGGGCTCCCAAGATGAGGAAGAGGCGTGGGCAGATCGCGGGGCTCCAGAACCTGGGCAGGACGTGTTTTTTGAACACGCTGCTGCAAGCGCTGGCTGCTTGCCCGCTCTTTATTGACTGGTTGAAGAAGTACGCGAAAGCGGATGGCCATAACAGCATGATCACTACGCTGTACACCGTCATTGAAGGTTCGTGCTTAGTCTTGGATCGTGAATTGTCGAGAGACTGACATGCAGCAGTTATTTAATGATAACAATTTACCTTAAAGGTTGAAAAACTGTAGTGTTCAGCTGTTATTGTTGGGTTCTCATAAGTCATTTATGGGACAATCTTTCCTAATTAAACATAGACCCAAATTAAGCAAATTTTATTATTTAGTTTAGGGTATATATTATGCTACAATTAATTAGGGTAAAATGCTACAATTTGCATAGGTAATATAATTTCTAGATAAATAAATAAATATCTTGGGATATCTTACACAAATCAATCTAATCCCATGGTAAGCTCAATTATTATTAAGGCTTTTATTGTAAGTACCAAGTGATGTTAAGATTGTTAAGTACCTAATGTGTCAATTAAGTATGAAAATATAGAAAGCTGGTAAGGAAAGTGTAAATAATGAAAACATTGACAGTGTTTTCCCTCTGTATGACACATCCTCATTTTGAGATCTTGCCCATCTAGATTACTGAAGAATCATTTATTTCAACTTTAGCAATTATAGCAAAATGGATTTTACCAAGTTGAGTTGTAGATTTTAGACAAATTTTTGAAAATGTTCATTTGAATTTTGATTTTGTGCAAGGTTAGGCTGGAAAACTATATAAATAAGTATTATGGACATCACAAACAAACAAGACTTTGTCATGTCAAGTAAAGATTTCTGACTTGAAATTAAATTGTTGCATGTGGGGTATGGAATGCTTTGAATTCATTTGAAGCCAATAGCATCCAAAAAAACGCTACAAAAGCATCATAAACCCACAGTTGTGAACGGCACCCACCAAGCAGCGCGTGGCACACCAGTGTGCCCACTGGGGGTTCTCCAGGCGCTCCGGGCAGCGGGCTGGGTGGTCCCCGCCGATCAGCAGGACGCTCACGAGTTACTGCATGTGCTGCTGTCCTGCATTGAGGAGGAGACGGTCGCTATGGCAAAGAAGGTAAGATCTAATAAACATTATAAATCTGCATTGTTTCCTATAAAATTCATAAAGAATTTATGACCTGCATTTGTGAGCCTTTTAGTAAAAACTCACTTTCTCGTTTACTAAAGAAGAGTCAACATTCTTTTGATAGTGATATGATAGTGTTTCCAAACACTAATTCTCATAGACCAGGACTTTGCTTTGCGACAATTTTTTTCCTCCATGTTTCCTATTTTGTTGTAAATTTCTCTTGTGTTGACACATTGTTTTATTTTATTGAAACATAAGTTTACACTACAGTTAAAAACCAATGCGTCATGCAACTAAAAATAAACAATTTGAAAAAAATAGGCATCTATATAAAACAACAAAAAGAAATAAAAGTTACTTAGTTAGATTTAGGTGACGCAACAGCGTGGCTCCGTTGAGTCATCTGAACTTGAGTGATCTGTTGTGTGCATGCAAATCTCATGGAACTACCTATAGCATATTTTTCGATCCTCAGCCGGGCTGCCTCTCCGACGCTCTAGGCCTCGGTGGAACCCGCGCCTGGTCGGCGCTGGCGTCCCCCTTGTCCCCCCCCGCGGGGCGCGCCGACTCCACCCCGCCGACACCCTCGCTGGCGCGGGACGAGCCAGCGCTGGTGGACCCGGAGCCAGGTGCGCTAGTGTAGACACTGGGACCGTTGTAGCCGGGCTGTATGTCACACGCTCGGTGGGACTCTCGCCTGGTCGGCGCTGGCGTCCCCCTTGTCCCCCCCCGCGGGGCGCGCCGACTCCACCCCGCCGACACCCTCGCTGGCGCGGGACGAGCCAGCGCTGGTGGCCCCGGAGCCAGGTGCGCTAGTGTAGACACTGGGACCGTTGTAGCCGGGCTGTATGTCACACGCTCGGTGGGACTCTCGCCTGGTCGGCGCTGGCGTCCCCCTTGTCCCCCCCCGCGGGGCGCGCCGACTCCACCCCGCCGACACCCTCGCTGGCGCGGGACGAGCCAGCGCTGGTGGACCCGGAGCCAGGTGGGCAAATTTTATTTGAATTCCTATTAACTATAATTATAACTATTGTCAAGTACTTCATCATCATCATCAACAGCCTATGATAGTCCACTACTGGACGTAGGCCTCTCCTATTAACTATGCATATAAACGCATTAGGAGGTAAATGCCCATAATCGCCACGCTAGCAGATTGGCGATCGCAGTAATGTGTCCACTATGATGACGCTGCTGCCCATCATCAATCTTTTATCAAATAGTGGTCAGTGACACTTCAATCCCTTAGTCGACTCTTACGACATCCGCAGGAGGACTTGGGGTGGTGACAAATGTATTCTTACTGCCGTCACCACACGGCCGTCAAGTACTAAATTCAAGTCAAGCCAAATTGTCCAACACAGCCGGGCCAATCAGCGTTGGCCCGGCAGCGTTGGACAATTTAGCTTCCAGTGACACTTATAGTTTTATGTATTCTGTGGTCCCATAGTTACATGATTTGAAGATAACACGGTCCGGTATATCCTATAAAAATTACCGATTAAATATAATCTGAGCACCTCACTTTTAGAGTGGGTATTTACGCAAAAGATCCCAATGGGTCGACGAAATCTAATAAGATTTAGATTGGGTGTACTAAATCTTTACTTTTTAATATAATCGTAGACATGAACAGCTTTCTCAATTCTCCTTTCTATTACAGAGGAGCCCCCTCCACGGCCCCTAGCCAAAGGGGTGTCCCGCTCATTCTGCCACCTCAGCTCCGTAGGGCGGCGCTGGGTCCCCGCCGCCCCCGCCCGCCCTGCCCCCGCGCCGCCCTTCCGCGGGACCCTCGCCTCTCGCCTGCAGTGCACCGTGTGCGGATACAAGGTAACATAGCCCCGGCGTGTCCCCTCGTCCTGACCCGAGCTGTGGGGCGCCGCCCCCGGGGCAGCCTCGCCTCCCGCCTGCAGTGCACCGTGTGCGGATACAAGGTAACATAGCCCCGGCGTGTCCCCTCGTCCTGACCCGAGCTGTGGGGCGGCGCCCCCGGGGCAGCCTCGCCTCCCGCCTGCAGTGCACCGTGTGCGGATACAAGGTAACATAGCCCCGGCGTGTCCCCTCGTCCTGACCCGAGCTGTGGGGCGGCGCCCCCGGGGCAGCCTCGCCTCCCGCCTGCAGTGCACCGTGTGCGGATACAAGGTAACATAGCCCCGGCGTGTCCCCTCGTCCTGACCCGAGCTATAGGGCGCCGCCCCCGGGGCAGCCTCGCCTCCCGCCTGCAGTGCACCGTGTGCGGATACAAGGTAACATAGCCCCGGCGTGTCCCCTCGTCCTGACCCGAGCTGTGGGGCGGCGCCCCCGGGGCAGCCTCGCCTCCCGCCTGCAGTGCACCGTGTGCGGATACAAGGTAACATAGCCCCGGCGTGTCCCCTCGTCCTGACCCGAGCTATAGGGCGCCGCCCCCGGGGCAGCCTCGCCTCCCGCCTGCAGTGCACCGTGTGCGGATACAAGGTAACATAGCCCCGGCGTGTCCCCTCGTCCTGACCCGAGCTATAGGGCGCCGCCCCCGGGGCAGCCTCGCCTCCCGCCTGCAGTGCACCGTGTGCGGATACAAGGTACCCTAGCCCCGGCGTGTCCCCTCGTCCTGACCCGAGCTGTGGGGCGGCGCCCCCGGGGCAGCCGCGCCTCCCGCCTGCAGTGCACCGTGTGCGGATACAAGGTACCCTAGCCCCGGCGTGTCCCCTCGTCCTGACCCGAGCTGTGGGGCGCCGCCCCCGGGGCAGCCGCGCCTCCCGCCTGCAGTGCACCGTGTGCGGATACAAGGTAACATAGCCCCGGCGTGTCCCCTCGTCCTGACCCGAGCTGTGGGGCGCCGCCCCCGGGGCAGCCGCGCCTCCCGCCTGCAGTGCACCGTGTGCGGATACAAGGTAACATAGCCCCGGCGTGTCCCCTCGTCCTGACCCGAGCTGTGGGGCGCCGCCCCCGGGGCAGCCTCGCCTCCCGCCTGCAGTGCACCGTGTGCGGATACAAGGTACCCTAGCCCCGGCGTGTCCCCTCGTCCTGACCCGAGCTGTGGGGCGCCGCCCCCGGGGCAGCCTCGCCTCCCGCCTGCAGTGCACCGTGTGCGGATACAAGGTAACATAGCCCCGGCGTGTCCCCTCGTCCTGACCCGAGCTGTGGGGCGCCGCCCCCGGGGCAGCCTCGTCTCCCTCCTGCAGTGCACCGTGTGCGGATACAAGGTAACATAGCCCCGGCGTGTCCCCTCGTCCTGACCCGAGCTGTGAGGCGCCGCCCCCGCTCCCACGGGGCAGCCTCGCCTTCCGCCTGCAGTGTACCGTGTGCGGACACAAAGTACCCTATAGCCCCAGCGTGTCCCCTCGTCCTGACCCGAGCTGTGGGGCGCCACCCCCGGCCCCCCCTTATTTTGTTATAGTACGTCACTGCAAGTAAACCAGAATAATAAGCTAGTTCTACCGAACAAAAGGGGAAAAATATACTGCTTTGTACCATGATATCACTGTTCTATGGAACAAATAGGAACCACTCGAAAAATCGAGGTCAATTAGTTAGGATAATCGAGGTTCTACTATAAAAGCGAAACAAAGATGTCACTTTCAAGATAAATGATGACGTACACACTCGCTGCCCGGTCGACATTATGGCTACCCATTAAATAAATAAATAGTTTTGGACATCTTTATACAAATCAACCTAGTCCCACAGTAAGCTCAATTAAGGATTGTGATGTGGGTACCAGGCGACGATGTATATAATAGATAGATACATATACAGGGTGATTACGGGGTCGTGATCCCAACTATGAAAAACGTGTTAAGGTGGTCTTTCTGAATCAAGTTTCCCATGGAACAAATATGAGTATCACGAAAAAAAAATTACTGATTTCATATCGACCGGTACGGAAGTGTTCATAATCTCTAGTCTCGTTTCATAATTATATAAACACATTTGCAAGGAATGAGTATGGGGAAATATATACATATTAATGAACTCGAACTTAACTAGTCGTAAAAAAAGTACGTTTGTTCATATAGGTCCCATGGGAAACATTGTTCAGAAATACTATGTTAACACAGTTGAGATCACGACCACGTAATCACCCTGTAGATACTTAAATACATAGACAGCCATGATCAATTGACCAAGGAACAAATATTTGTGATAAATAAATACACAAAAAATGCCCTCGCCGGGATTCGAACCCGGAACCTCCAGCTTCGTAGGCAGGGTCACTACTGGGCTACGGAGGCTGGCCCATTGTTGTATAAATACATAATCCTTTCTTTCTATTATACAATTGAATCTATGTTTTGTCAGAGTCCGATCCGGTACGACAAGTTCGACAGCATTTCGCTGTCGATGGCGAACGCTGCGGTTGGCAACACAGGAACCTACAGTCTTGCTGGTATGTGTGACAAAATTCGTATACTACCCTCACTAATGCAGTCAACTGAAGCATTCATTTTTACTTGGACTGACGAACGAACATTTTGCTATGTGAAATTCTGTTTTCATCTGCCCAAGAACGAACGAATGCTCGCTCAGAATACTAAGTGAAAACGCGGCTTTAAATATTTTTGATTTGTGTTTTAAATACTAACACCGCTAGTTCCGATCTAAGACTTTTTCTAGTTTGTCTTGAACACTAATTGTCTAGTCTTTTATGGTTTTTGGTGTTATTTCGCATGCACTTTTTATGAAATCGAGTTCATTTTTTAAAATGTATCACGTGCGATTAAAATGAACTCAGTAGGTACCTATAAATCATTATATTTAATATTACATTACACTTTGACTTCGAAAATTTTACACATAGCGGCTCCAAGGATTTTAGAACCACGATATGCTATGAAATGTCGTAAGCCTATACATAACTATAGAGGCCGGGACGAAAGGGGTTGCCAGCCGAAGACGTATAGAATGTATGTATGCTTTAACGACCTCTAGTCCTAGTTGCACCTGAAACGTCATACTTCGCAGCCTAAAGAAGCCTATAAGGAATATAACAAGAAAATTTCATTGCATATTTGAGAAAAAATTGTTTCTTTAAGGTTAGGGCTGTCCTTATTTTTGCAATTTTGTAGGATGTTTGAACCAATATAAAGGAGCTCTTTGCCCTGCCGATTGCAGCTTTCTATGGAACACCCTCTTATTTTGTTATTTGATAAATAAACCATATTATACGTTTTTTTTTTCAATTATTATAAACAAAAATTAGGAGTCGCTACCGAAGTAATAAAAAAACGACTAATGATTTTGCCTTTCTTAAAATTCGTACTTCGGTAGCGACCCCTAATTTTTGTTTATAATTGAAAAAAAAACAAATATGGTTTACTTATCAAATAACAAAATGAGAGGGTGTCTCATAGAAAACTCAAAAAAAAACTGGCACTGAATGGTTAAAGAACCTTAATTATGATGAAACTGAATCATTATTGTACCATTAGCTATAGGAAATAGTAATAGTAATACTTTACTTTTTGATATAACAAGTGAATGTAATATTACACACGTTTCTACACACACACACACACACACACACACACACACACACACTCGCATGCATAAATATGTTATTTAGAATTATTAGATTATATAACCTCTCATTTTGAATTAATTGTTAGTACTATTTGATAAGGAGGAGCGAGGCTTCCTGATACAAGTATTATTTACTTAATAGGAGGTCTCAACCCACTTGTAAACTGCACCAAAATTGTTCAAGGAAATAAATATTTTTCATTTTCATTTTTTCATTTTCAAACTGCAATCGGGAGAGCAAAGAGCTACTACAAAATTGCAAAAATAAGAACCACCCTATTTAAGGTATTGGGTAGTTCTATGCGATTATTCAGTCGCAACAATCAAGTCATTACTATTCCCAAATTGTTGACGAAGTGCGTATAAATAGTGGAGTCATTTTCGATTATCTTATAGCGCATGTTTGTCTGCTATTCTGGCATAATAGTCTCATTTGCATTTATAAAACAGTAAATAAAGTGGTGATGGTAATGAACAAAAAAAACGCGTATTAAAATCGCATAGAAACACCGTTTCACCCAAGGAGGACATAGGAGATTCAGATTCTCCTCTTTTCTAGGACTACTCCGAGCGTTCACAGCTCCTGAGATGGTGAAGGGCGTCCGCTGCACCAAGTGCTCGCCTGACACGCCGCTCAACACGCAACACATACGCACCGTCAACTTTGGGAAGGTACCAGCATTAACCTGTAGCGTTTTGAAGCTGCAAATACATCTAAGCTGCGACCAGACCATATATAACATGGACGTCTAACGCCAGCTCAAAAATGCCCCCTAAAACAGTTGTTCAATTGGCAAAACAGCGATTTTCTTAACACCGCGCATTTATCGGCGCAACATCTTTATAATAATTAATATTAATAAGAATATTGCCAATCAAAACTTTGAAGGTGATTGGTATCATAACTATTGTAAGATGGCGGTTTAAGTTTTTATAGGATGATATTGACATTCATTACCGTGATGTATTGAAGAAGGGGTGACACTTGTCAACTAAAATACAAGACAAATGTAATTTTTTTGGATATTTTATTACTTGAAACGTACGTTTTTTTTAAATTCTATATTGTATGTTTGACAGTTGCCAGCGTGCCTTTGCTTGCACATAGGGCGGGTCGAGTGGGCGGGCGGCGCCCTCAGCAAGCGAACAGAGCTGGTCGCCTTCCCGGAGACCATAGCCATGGCGCCCTACACCCAGGCGCCCCCACAGGTGTGTCTATAGTGTTGGCGCGGAGGGGGCAACGCCCCCTGCAAGCGAACAGAGCTGGTCGCCTTCCCGGAGACCATAGCCATGGCGCCCTATACCCAGGCGCCCCCACAGGTGTGTCTATAGTGTTGGCGCGGAGAGGGCAACGCCCCCCGCAAGCGAACACAGCTGGTCGCCTTCCAGGAGACCATAGCCATGGTGCCCTCATAGGTGTGTCTATAGTTTTGGCGCCGAGGGGGCAACGCCCCCTGTAAGCGAACAGAGCTGCTCGTCTTCCCGGAGACCATAGCCATGGCGGGCCCCTTAACCCAGACGCCCCCACAGGTGTGTCTATAGTGTTGGCGCCGAGGGGGCAACGCCTTCCGCAAGCGAACAGAGCTGGTCGCCTTCCCGGAGACCATAGCCATGGCGGCCTATACCCAGGCGCCCCCACAGGTGTGTTTATAGTGTTGGCGCGGAGGGGGCAACGCCCCCCGCAAGCCAACAGAGCTGGTCGCCTTTCCGGAGACCATAGCCATGGCGCCCTATACCCAGGCGCCCCCACAGGTGTGTTTATAGTGTTCGCGCGGAGGGGGCAACGCCCCCCGCAAGCGAACAGAGCTGGTCGCCTTCCCGGAGACCATAGCCATGGCGCCCTATACCCAGGCGCCCCCACAGGTGTGTTTATAGTGTTGGCGCGGAGGGGGCAACGCCCCCCGCAAGCGAACAAAGCTGGTCGCCTTCCCGGAGACCATAGCCATGGCGCCCTATACCCAGGCGCCCCCACAGGTGTGTCTATAGTTTTGACGCGGAGGGGGCTACGCCCCCCGCAAGCGAACAGAGCTGGTCGCCTTCCCGGAGACCATAGCCATGGCGCCCTATACCCAGGCGCCCCCACAGGTGTGTTTATAGTGTTGGCGCGGAGGGGGCAACGCCCCCCGCAAGCGAACAAAGCTGGTCGCCTTCCCGGAGACCATAGCCATGGCGCCCTATACCCAGGCGCCCCCACAGGTGTGTCTATAGTTTTGACGCGGAGGGGGCTACGCCCCCCGCAAGCGAACAGAGCTGGTCGCCTTCCCGGAGACCATAGCCATGGCGCCATATACCCAGGCGCCCCCACAGGTGTGTCTATAGTTTTGGCGCGGAGGGGGCAACGCCCCCCGCAATCGAACAGAGCTGGTCGCCTTCCCGAAGACCTTAGCCATGGCGCCCTACACTCAGGCGCCCCACAGGTGTGTCTATAGCGTTGGCGTGGAGGGGGCAACGCTCCCCGCAAGCGAACAGAGCCGGTTGCTTTCCCGGAAACCATAGTCATGGCGCCCTACACCCAGGCGCCCCCACAGGTGTGTCTATAGTGTTGGCGCAGAGGCAGCATCGCCCCGCACAAGCGAACAGAGCTGGTCGCCTTCCCCGAGACCATAGCCATGGCGCCCTGCACCCAGGTGCCCCCACAGTTGTGTCTATAGTGTTGGCGCGGAGGGGTCAACGCCCCCTGCAAGTGAACAGGGCTGGTCGCCTTTCCGGAGACCTTAACCCCGGAGCCGTACACCCAGGCGCCCCCACAGGTGTGTCTTTAGTGTTGGCGCGGAGAGGGCAACGCCCCCCGCAAGCGAACAGAGCTGGTCGCCTTCCCGGAGACCATAGCCATGGCGCCCTATACCCAGGCGCCCCCACAGGTGTGTCTTTAGTGTTCGCGTGGAGGGGGCAACGCTCCCCGCAAGCGAGCAGAGCTAGTCGCCTTTCCGGAGACCATAGCTATGGCGCCCTACACCCAGGCGCCCCCACAGGTGTGTCTATAGTGTTGGCGCCGAGGGGGCAACGCCCCCCGCAAGCGAACAAAGCTGGTCGCCTTCCCGGAGACCATAGCCATGGCCACTGCTGGACGTAGGCCTCTCCTATTGACTATGAAGAACGCAGTGTGCGTATGAATATTCACCTCCCTTGGCAAGCGGATTGGTGATCGCAGTAATGTGTCCACAATGAAGACGCTGGTGGCCATCATCAATTTTCTATTAACATTTCAATCCCTTAGTCGACTATTGCGACATCCGTGCCAAGAGTGTCGCTGCAATGGTGACTTTGTCACAGTGATTATATCAAAAACTTGTTTTAGAATCAAGACTGAGAATATATTCGTCGAAGACACAGCTCTGTTGTTTCCCCTGTTTTCTTAAATTCTTTACTTGAGGTGTGCAATAAAGAGTATTGTATTGTTCTCGAGTTAATCTCCGTCAAACTTTCAGGCGACAGACATAGCGACCCTCATGAGCGGCCGCCTCACAACAGACTCGTCCAGCCGCGCGCTGTACCGGCTGGCGGCCGTCGTTGTACACGTGGGCGGCCCGCGGTCCGGCCACTTCGCCACCTACCGCCGCGGCAACGGCATCGAGGCGCGCAGGTGTGTAGAGCGTGTGTAGAGTACTGTTGCAGGCATAGGACATAGCGACCCTAATGAGCGGCCGCCTCACAACAGACTCGTCCAGCCGCGCGCTGTACCGGCTGGCGGCAGTCGTCGTTCACGTGGGCGGCCCGCGGTCCGGCCACTTCGCCACCTACCGCCGCGGGAACGGCATCGAGGCGCGCAGGTGAGAGCGAAAGAAAGAAAGAAAGAAAAAACATTTATTCGTGACACAACATAGACATTAAAACATAAAATAAACATAGATGTAATTAAACAAAGTGCCACAAAATGGTCTCCAATTCAGCATTTTGCTGGGCTGCAGACACAGCCCAGCGCTGGTCTTCCATTGGAGCCATTAGTGAGGTCACGGTTGGTAACATAAAATAAAATAAAATAAAATAACCCCTTTAACCCTATAAAATAAAAAAACTTAAATTAATTTTAACAGTGACTGAACACGTCTCCCACCAACCATAGACGTACAATAATATTTTGTCTGTGTCACCCACCGACACTTGACAGATAACGCTCTATATAGGCTATGGTTGGTCGGCTTGGCTCACGGCCTCACGTCACGGGGTTCACAACTTGTAAAGTTCCTTATCAATAAGTTCAATACATTTATAACACAAAATAAAAAAAATATAAAGGAATGTGAATCAGGTGCGAAAAGTGATTAGCTAAATGGCAATTAAATGTAGATGAGCTATAAATACGATATTCATACAGTCTGGCAGCGCAATACAATGTATGGAGTATAACAATATAATGTAACAACAACAACACAATACAATGTATGGAGCATAACACGAAGGTAAATTCATCACAAATAGTATCTTAAAGAGAGAGCGGAGTGTGTAGAGTACTGTTGCAGGCATAGGACATAGCCTCGTGAGTGTGCGCCACCTACCGCCGCGGGAACGGCATCGAGGCGCGCAGGTGTGTAGAGCGGAGTGTGTAGAGTACTGTTGCAGGCATAGGACATAGCCTCGTGAGTGAGCGCCACCTACCGCCGCGGGAACGGCATCGAGGCGCGCAGGTGTGTAGAGTACTGTTGCAGGCATAGGACATAGCCTCGTGAGTGAGCCACCTGCCGCCGCGGGAACGGCATCGAGGCGCGCAGGTGTGTAGAGTGTGTAGAGTACTGTTGCAGGCATAGGACATAGCCTCGTGAGTGAGCCACCTGCCGCCGCGGGAACGGCATCGAGGCGCGCAGGTGTGTAGAGTGTGTAGAGTACTGTTGCAGGCATAGGACATAGCCTCGTGAGTGAGCCACCTGCCGCCGCGGGAACGGCATCGAGGCGCGCAGGTGTGTAGAGTACTGTTGCAGGCATAGGACATAGCCTCGTGAGTGAGCCACCTGCCGCCGCGGGAACGGCATCGAGGCGCGCAGGTGTGTAGAGTACTGTTGCAGGCATAGGACATAGCCTCGTGAGTGAGCCACCTGCCGCCGCGGGAACGGCATCGAGGCGCGCAGGTGTGTAGAGTACTGTTGCAGGCATAGGACATAGCCTCGTGAGTGAGCCACCTGCCGCCGCGGGAACGGCATCGAGGCGCGCAGGTGTGTAGAGTACTGTTGCAGGCATAGGACATAGCCTCGTGAGTGAGCGCCACCTACCGCCGCGGGAACGGCATCGAGGCGCGCAGGTGTGTAGAGTGTGTAGAGTACTGTTGCAGGCATAGGACATAGCCTCGTGAGTGAGCCGCCTACCGCCGCGGGAACGGCATCGAGGCGCGCAGGTGTGTAGAGTGTGTAGAGTACTGTTGCAGGCATAGGACATAGCCTCGTGAGTGAGCGCCACCTACCGCCGCGGGAACGGCATCGAGGCGCGCGGGTTGTAGAGCGGAGTGTAGAGTACTGTTGCAGGCATAGGACATAGCCTCGTGAGTGAGCGCCACCTACCGCCGCGGGAACGGCATCGAGGCGCGCAGGTGTGTAGAGCGGAGTGTAGAGTACTGTTGCAGGCGTAGGACATAGCCTCGTGAGTGAGCCGCCTCACAACAGACTCGTACGTAACAGGTGTAGTCTACGAAGTACTGTTTCTGGCGACGATTGTTTTAGCGCCAGTATGATTTCCACTTCGCCACCTACCGCCGCGGGAACGGCATCGAGGCGCGCAGGTGTGTAGAGCGGAGTGTAGAGTACTGTTGCAGGCATAGGACATAGCCTCGTGAGTGTGCGCCACCTACCGCCGCGGGAACGGCATCGAGGCGCGCAGGTGTGTAGAGCGGAGTGTAGAGTACTGTTGCAGGCATAGGACATAGCCTCGTGAGTGAGCGCCACCTACCGCCGCGGGAACGGCATCGAGGCGCGCAGGTGTGTAGAGCGGAGTGTAGAGTACTGTTGCAGGCGTAGGACATAGCCTCGTGAGTGAGCCGCCTCACAACAGACTCGTACGTAACAGGTGTAGTCTACGAAGTACTGTTTCTGGCGACGATTGTTTTAGCGCCAGTATGATTTCCACTTCGCCACCTACCGCCGCGGGAACGGCATCGAGGCGCGCAGGTGTGTAGAGCGGAGTGTAGAGTACTGTTGCAGGCATAGGACATAGCCTCGTGAGTGAGCCGCCTCACAACAGACTCGTCCAGCCGCGCGCTGTACCGGCTGGCGGCCGTCGTTGGTAGGTAGTTCAGGCGGTGATCTAGGATTTCGTTCAATTGATTTATGATAGGATAGTACAGTCAAGTGCAAAAATAAGTATCGAAAGAATCCGCTCATAAATATGTTACGACGTTCTTATTACACAGAATTAGAGTGCACTGGGATATATTTTTGAACATTTTTGTGTACACCATATTTTGTCTTTGACTGTACTTTGTGCTGAAATCATTACATAAACAGCACCTACCTATACCTAGGTCCAGTCTCAGAGGAGAAGCAAGTGCCCTCATTGGATCCGCGCTTCAGGTATTTCAACGAGAGTTGAGGTAACGCACACATCAACATGTCATGTAAACAAAAGGAGAATTTGGAATTACTGTTCGTTTTTCGTATTGATAGCAAATCAAATTGCAACTGTAAGATTGACTATAACGTTTACTAAAGGGATTGCCTTCAATATTTTGACGCAAGTCACATAAAGTAATTTATTCATTCGCTACGTTTGAGTTCAAAATTCATTGTACTGACCCTTAGCAACCACAGACAGTCCGCCATTTTTTATTTTATTTGTTAAATTGTGCAATAAAGTTTAAATAAATAAATAAAGCATAAGCGATTTTATGTCACCTATGGCATAACCCTCTGCAACTGAGATGACGTACCTCAGACGTATTTCCAACGTTATAGTGTTGATTATAAAACATGTCACGCCTGTGGTTGGCGCGGAGGGGGCACCGCCCCCCGCAAGCGAACAGAGCTGGTCGCATTCCAGGAGACCATAGCCATGGCGCCCTACACCCAGGCGCCCGACAGGTGTGTCTATAGTGTTGGTGTGGAGGGGGCAACGCCCCCCACTGTCGGTCGACACTGGCAGAGGCTTCGAACTTACGCGTGCGGATTGAAAGCCATGTAATTAATTGAATCAGGCGTTACTTTGCGGAAGTCCATATTCAAGGATGAACAATATTGCTTTGCTCTTCCGCGATACAGAATGTGTAGCTAATTAGTGTAACCCGCTATAATTACTTGCGTATTTTTTGCATGCAATTAATTTTCCCACCCTCCCGCCGCAAAAATAAATACGCAAATAACTATAACAAACCACCACCAATAACACTATACTCGACACGTGTTTCGCCTCTCTACGAGGCATCATCAGGAGTTGATGTTGTCGGTCTGTTGCCGGACACCAGAGTAATTATAGCGGGTTACACTAATTAGCTACACATTCTGTATCGCGGAAGAGCAAAGCAATATTGTTCATCCTTGAAAGCCATGTTGTTGTATTCCAGATGGTGGTATACCTCAGACACGTTAGTCCACGAGGTATCCCTAAACGAGGTCCTCCGCTGCGCCGCCTACATGCTGTTCTACGAACGCGCCGCACTCACACAGACACACGCACACACACAACAGAGCACACCTGTACACACACAGCCGGCTTTGACGCACATCTGATTTGAAGAGCGGTCCTTGTTTTCGCTCGGTAGTTTGTGGGATAGATTTAGTTATAGACCATTGGGTCCGTATTGAATTTTGTCAAAAAATCACATACAGCGAAGCGTATCTGGGCAGTTTCACTTCTAGGGGCACCCAATTAGCAGCCCAATTAAACACTAAATATTAACAAAAATATTTTTTTATCATATAATCCATATGCAATATAAAAACACGAATAAAGTAGATTTACGTAAATATTTCATGCTTAATTGTCGTTACAAAGCTGACATCGAAGTTAACTTTTTTGCGAGAGTTAAGCTAATTGGGTGTCCCTAGAAGTTAAAATGCCCACCTGTGTGGCGATTGTGACACAACCGCCATTTTTGGGTAACACACGTCTGATTTTAAGAGAGGTCCCTGTTTTCGCTCGGTAGCTTGTGGGATAGATTTAGTTATAGACCATTGGGTCCGTATTGAATTTTGTCAAAAAATCACATACAGCGAAGCGTATCTGGGCATTTTCACTTCTAGGGACACCCAATTAGCTTAACTCTCACAAAAAAGTTAACTTCGATGTCAGCTTTGTAACGACAATTAAACACTAAATATTAACAAAAATAATTTTTATCATATAATCCAGAAAGAATACGTATATGCAATATAAAAACACGAATAAAGTGGATTTACGTAAATATTTCATGCTTAATTGTCGTTACAAAGCTGACATCGAAGTTAACTTTTTTGCGAGAGTTAAGCTAATTGGGTGTCCCTAGAAGTGAAAATGCCCATCTGTGTGGCGATTGTGACACAACCGCCATTTTTGAGTAACACACATCTGATTTGAAGAGAGGTCCCTGTTTTCGCTCGGTAGCTTGTGAATTTAGTTCTAGACCATTGGGTCCGTATTGAATTTTGTCGAAAAATCACATACAGCAAAGCGTATCTGTGTGGCGATTGTGACACAAACGCCATTTTTGGGTAACACGCATCTGATTTTAAGAGAGGTTCTTGTTTTCGCTCGGTAGTTTGTGGGATAGATTTAGTTGTAGACCATTGGGTCCGTATTGAATTTTGTCAAAAAATCACATACAGCGAAGCGTATCTGTGTGGTGATTGTGACACAACCGCCATTTTTGGGTAACACACACGGGTTCTTGTTTTCGCTCGGTACCTTATGGGATAGATTTAGTTATAGGCTATTAGGTCCGTATTAAAGACAAAAAAATCACACAGCAGAGCATATCTGCACATAACACTAATTATTAGAATGACACAAACACAGCAGAACATACATCAAATTTCTCTTTTCAAAAGAGGAGTCTCTTTTCAAAAGGGCTTATTTCGTCTCTGTAGATTATTTCTAATAAAAACATAGAAAACAATATCCCTTGTTGACTGTGTGGAAATAAGCCCTTTTGAACAAATACTCATTGGAGTCCTGGTCGTCATTTTCGCTACCTACTTGTGGGATAGATTTAGATGAAGACCACTAGGTCGGTAATAAAATAAATGTATGGACAGTCTACAATAATTACTTTAATGACATGATTGACATAAGCAGTAAACACACAGAAATGTAAAAAAAACGACTGTTGTCACGATCAGAAGTGAGATTAAATTGTACTTGGATGAATCAACTTTTTTCTGTCTGTTATTGCCATGGTTACGGCCTCCTGAGTCACGCTAGTTTTATGCAAAATTATGCTACTTCATTTATGCAAACATGCATATATAGTCTGTGTTTGTACAGTCAAGTGCAAAAATAAGTATCGAAAGAATCCGCTCATAAATATGTTACGACGTTTTTATTACACAAAATTAGAGTGCACTGGGACATATTTTTGAACACTTTTCTATACACCTTATTTTGTCTTTGACTGTAGATGGCCCATCAAGGAAAGGGTTTATTAACACCAGAAAAGTGCATGTTTGCATAGTTTAAGTAGCATAATTATGCATAAAACTAGCGTGACTCAGGCGACCGTAACCATGGCAATAACAGACCGAAAAAAGTTGATTCCCCCATAAACACATAGACACAGAAATCTAAAAAAACCATTGTTGTCACAATCAGAAGTGTGATTAAATTGTACTAATAAAACAAAACTTTTTACAGATAGTTATCTGATATATCAAAGCTATCACGATGAAACTGACTCTTACATTCGTCATCAGATATATCGTGGCGTCCGGAGCTCTCAAAAATACCTGAACACGCCTCTATCGTTATGGCAATAAAGGCGTGTTCAGATATTTTTGAGCGCTCCGGACGCAACGATATATCTGATGACGACTACAAATCTAAACACTAGGCTAGGCTTAAAGCGCTCGTACACCTGTAAGTTCTTACGTAAGTTATAGGGACGGGGCTATACTAAGGAATGAGATAGTGATATTCACCATTCATTCCTTAGGCACTGGTCTCACCGCGAGCTACTAAGCTATGAACTATCGGCTATAAACACGAACAAAAGATACGCACTCCCGTGTAAATAAAAGAGACACGGTGATACTCGCCCAGCTATCAGCTATCACCGCCGGGCGAGTATTGCCGCGTCTCTTTTTTTCTCGCGGGAGTGCGTATCTTTTGTTCGTGTTTATAGCCGATAGTTCATAGCTTAGTAGCTCGCGGTGGGACCAGTGCCTTAGTATAGTTCCGTCCCTATAACTTAAAGGTGAACGGCTGACCTTAGTCTTGTGACGTGTCACGTGTAGATATTTTTGAAAGGTGATTGCTTCGATATATTTGATAGCAATTGCGGTAGTTTCTAAATAACTTTTCATACCATTTCTTAATCGTAAATTTTAATCTAAGATTTTTAGCAAATATAGAAAATTATATTCCAATAACACTACATGTGAATTTCTGGATCAGCCGGTTTTTATCTTGGTAGTTATTGATGTAATATAGACTAATTAAGATTGTGTCTTCTAAAAAAATAGGTAATTTATTGTTTTATAAAAGATAAATGATGCAACTATAGCCTCCTGAGTCTTAGTGACGTCACTTCAACCGAATTCTAACTTTGATACCTACTATATCTATGTAAAAGTCAAAATGTTATGTTATATATATGACATAGGGCCTCATGAGGATAGTGTGGTCAAAAATAACTCCCTGTATAAAGGGGTGAATCAACATTTTTCCGTCTGTTATTGCCATGATTACGGTCTCCCGAGTAACCCTGGTTTTATGCAAAATTATGTTCTTAAATTATACAATCATGCATTATTCTGGTGTTAATAAACCCTTTCCTTGATGGACCACCTACAAACAAGGACTACATGCATGTTTTCATAATTTAACTAACATAATTTTGCATAAAACCAGGGTTACTCAGGAGACCAGAACCATGGTAATAATAAACCGAAAAAAGTTTGTTCACCCACCAGCATTACGTTAAACGTTTAATTCCTTGTTTGACTTTGTATGTATTTTATATTGTCCGTTCGTGTATGTAAAGTTTATGCTCAGACTAAATGTCGGTGATCTTGGACTGTTTTGGCGTGAAGTGTAGGGTCCTTCTGATCCACTGTGTTGTACATTTTAAATTATTTATTAGCTTGTTCGTTTGTATGCTTGTAGGCTGAATAAATGCTTGTAGAGCGGTTGAAATTATTTATTCTGTGACTTGTACAGTGTTTTCAGCATTTAATGTTTACTTTAATCTTTATTTGTAACTACATCCTATTCGTTCTTAGTTGTCTTAACTAGTAAACAAGTTTCTTACCTACAAATAGACTTTTTTTTGTTAAACCACTTGATTTGCAGAGATTGAGAGAATGGGCACTATTTAAGCCGCATTTTTATTATTACCAGACACACTTTATTATAAGGGTGAATATATTTTTACTGTCTGTTATTGACATGGTTTTGGTCAGTTTTATGCAAAATGATGCGACTTAAATTATGCAAACATGCATTTTTGAGGTGTTCATATGCCCTATCCTTAACGGGCCACCTACAAACATGGTCTACATGCATGTTAGTATAATTTAAGTAGCATCATTTTGCATAAAACCAAATTTAAGTAGCATAATTTTGCAACAAACCAGCGTGTCTCGGGTTACCGACCGTAACCATGGCAATAATGGACAGAAAAAAGTTGATTCACCCATAATAAGCAGCTGTTTACGGCAACAAATGTGTACTTTGAGGGTAGAAAAGTGTTAAAAGATAAGACAAGTAAAGATGAATAGGCCTTTTTGTAAACTTTAATGTTTACGATAGCTGATTCGTCCTTGTAAATAAAGCCGGTAGGTACATGATAATGACAATGACTGGTCATTTCCATACAAGTTAAGTTACCATGATTCTAACTTTAATAACTTTACTGCAAAGATTGTTTCCATACTAATTTTCTATAAAATAGTTTCGCTGTTCGAAATTATTGAAAGCAACGTCGCGGCCAAATATATCGATGCGTGGAGAGTGACAAAAATATGTATACACGTCCCTGATTCAATTGCTAGATCATGTATTGTGAGCGCATTTATTCTATCAAATATTTGTAGCAGTCAAATAGTTCCATCATACGCAAACCTAGATCAAAACAGTATTAACTTTAAGTTTATATATTTTTAGATAAGGGTATATTCGTGATCTACAAAGTTCGTAGATCTCAAATATACTCTAACTAAAAAAAAATATTTTGATATAATACTTTTTTGATCTAGGTTTGCGATTCTAATTCAGTATGGTGTACCGACATATTTGGTCACTGACAAATAAATACTAAAAAGTATTTGACGCTGACTGTACTGTACGTACTGTAGCATGCTAAGAAATTCAATTTTGAACCCCGTAATACAAATATCGACAACACTTACAGATTGTACAAAAAACTTGCTTAAACAGCTCTATTTCAAAACAATTTTGTATACTTTTAGTTACCATAATATTATCTCTGAAAGTAGTTTTGTACTGACAATTTTCTACCGCATTTACTCTCTAAACATATCGACAGATTCACTTAACTTTTTCTGGCAAGTTACAATCGAAGATACCCAGATTCCATTTTTATATTTTTATCAATGATAAATTATCATAAATAATACTTATCTACCTAAGATCTTATTTACGAGAGTCTGAGTAGGTAAAGCATAAAAAGTCCAAGTAAATGACAATTTTATGTACTTTCAACTATCTGGAAACTTAGGCTATTTTAGAACCATTACTTAATCGTTTTATTGGAAAAAAATTCACAGTAGTTGAAAGGCAACCTGGTATTTTATAATTTTACAAAATAATGACAAGATATAAATAGTAGCGTAACCGTGTCGCCAATCGCGCGACAATCGCACGGCGAGTGCGACAATCGCGAAAACCTTGTCGAAATAACAAGTAGTAAGGAAATTCTTACAATTCGATTTAACACGTTTGCTGCGGCAATAACTTAACTGCACAATCAATTTGTACGGGGTTGTGGGGACCCCATACCGATTTTAGCGTGTTCCCTATTGACCTTAGGTTCCAATTGGCGACTATAGTCTACTGTACTAATCGGCCCATTTTTCCTTCCGACATCTTGACTGACTACCAGAGTTCACTAGATAAGGGCATTTATTCTAGAGTTGTGCAAAAAGTAATCTGACTACTTGCGTTTGTGTTCTAAGTACAGATGTAGTGCAAAATCCTTTCTCTTCGGCTTTTCACGGAAACATCCGAATTCATATTGCTGTCACAATGAACTTCAGTATATATTGCACTGAAACTAATTGAGACAGGGAGATTAATTCGGGCGTTTCCGTGAAAAGCCGAAGATTTGCATCAATATACAGGGTGCTACACGAGTTACCAACCCACTGAAAACCTTGAACGGGGTGATTTAGTAGGCTATACTGAACAATTTTTACTATGGGGCCAATCAGGAAATCTAAAATAAATTTGTCTTTTTCATACATTGTGAAGTGACCGATCGATAACGATATTTTGTATGAAAAAGCCAATTTTTTTTTTGATATTTCTGGCTTTGCTCCATATTAAAAGTTGTTCAATATAACCTACCAAATCACCCCGTTCAAAGTTTTCAGTGGCTCGTGTAACATGTTGTAGATTACGAAGTACACATACAAATGTAATTTACAGAAGTAAGCAGATAACTTTATGTCCAACTTTGTTTTATTCTATGTAGCTTCCTATCTTTTAAAAACTGTCCACTATCTAAATGATAGCTTATATTTCTCATAACTATCCGAATTACTAAGATACTAAGGATTTTTTACTTGTAAACGTTGTAAAATTTGTGAAAGGCAATCTTACAGTAGAGGGAACTCTACTACTACTGTATCCGTCCTTTTCTCCATTGGCTTCAAAAAAAGGACGGTATTTTTTTTAAAGGGGCTTGAATTTATAACCAGATATCGGATGGATTTGCGACATTCTTAGTGACTTGCGTCATTTTGATGACATTTAGTAGGTATGAGATGTCGCACAAAAATCCGATGTCTGTTTATAACGAAGGGGTTTAAAATTAATTACTAACAATTTTAGGGCAGAGCGTAAGTAGAGGTAGGTAGATAGGTAAAGTATAATATCTAAACGTTCTGAAATGTTTCCATATTGGTCAAGTCACATAAATTATAAAATGGGAAAATACTCATAAAACATGAGTTCTAAATTGTTATACAATTAATCCATAAATATTATAATATTTTCTTCGGTTACCCACGGTGATTACTCATGAAATAAAACTATTTATACGATTAAATCGCGTATATTAATTTAATTTAACCACATCCCGATGTTACAACGATTTACAGGATTTGTGGTCTACGTCACCCGTAGAGCAGTTTTCTTTTAATATATAATGCGTTTAAATAGTTTTATTCCATTATATTTAATCGGTTTGACGGATAGATGCTCGAAGTGCCATATTATGTTATATATCTTATTATCACTTAGATCCTAGCTTTCACGGTGTAATTATTATTAAATCTTGACTAAGTTCTTAGAACAGAAACCTTCCTCAAAAGTTTGTAACTTGTAATACAAACCTGACTGACTGACTGAAGTGATGTCCTTATCTAATTAATGGTGTCAAAAAGAGATTTCCCACTTGCATTACAAGTTACAATCTTTTTTTGATATTGTAACATTTTAATCAGCTGGTATCTCACGCTGATTTCAAATCAGCATACGAGGTTGAGTACCTAACTATAGCAGCTAAATATGTCGCTGATGACAACTCATGGTCCTTTATGTAAAGGCTTTTGTTAAAGACACTTAAAGTATTAATTCATTACTGGGTTGGTATAGGACGACCGCATACACACAATGATAGATGTCATTCATTTCATTCATTCCATTCGTGCCAGTTTTAGTGAATTTACCTGTAGCAAAGCACTAACTTATTATACTATCACTTGGAAACGATTTTTAAAACCATTCTTAAATATTCTAAGGCATTGTTACCACGCATTTTGGGTATCTCACGAATTTAAATTCTTGTACTTACTTTGTGTCAGGGTAGCATTTACCTCGTTTTTATTGACAGCTCCAGAATAGATGCGTATTTTTGGGTGACTATACTTAAGTAGTGTAGCGATGTTTTAGGAATAGATTCTTTTCGTGACAACGCCGCTATACTTATTATCAAACCGCAATTAGAATGGATTTGGATTCGAAAGTACTGTTGACACCACAGTGTATAAGTCAATCTAGGATATATTCATAGTTATACAGGGTGGAACGGAACTAAAGTCCTTCCCGCTACCGACCGTGTTTACCAACCATATTAGTATACTCGTAGTACCTGCCAACATCGAAAACGTACACGGAAAATTGACTTTTCCATTGAACTCTAATCACTCACTTAGTATGAGGGGAGAGGATATTTCGATGTTAGTACTATACTGAAAGTTCATCGTAATGGTTGGTAGACTCTGTCGGTATCGGCAAGGATCGTCGTTTATTTCCACCCTGTATTCATATATTCATAGTTTAAATGCAGATACTTACAGACAATAGATTAATTAATACATACTACATCTATAAAAAACTCTTCTTGGTAAATGTTGTGTCAACTGTACTTTCGAATCCCCTTCTGCTTCCGGTTTGAAAATACTCAACCTCGTACCTATCTGTATGGAAAAAACACCAGTATTTAGAGTGAAATAAAGGCGATATTTCCATGAATTGATTGTATATCCGAGGATTAGTCAGTATAGCGACGATATTCAGCTGATTGCCAATAATCGGAACTGCGGCTGAAAAACTGTAAAGTTTTTGAGAAGACGTAGGAACACTTACAAGAAAGAAAAAATAAGGTGCGTTGGGGTAAGAGCTTTTCTGAATGGGGAAAACAAAAAGCCATCGTTTTTCTAAATGAAGGAAAAGGTAGCATTTTGCAATCAAAAAACAGCTACAATTTTTAACCGACTTCAAAAAGGAGGAGGTTTACAATTCGTCGAAATCTTTTTTTTTTATGTATGTTCCCCGATTACTCGAAGACGCGTGGACCGATTTGAAAAATTCTTTTTTTGTTTTAAGGGTATACCTTCTAGTTGGTCCCATTGTCACCGAATTCAGATCTGATGATGGGATCCTGGAGAAATCGAGGGAACTCTTCAAATGTTGTAGGCACACATGACATTTTTCATTTATTATTGGTTAATATTCCAATTAGATGTTCAGTCGACGTCAAAGATATGTGTCAGTGCACATGGAAAGGTACCTTGTCACGACTCGTAAAATAGACCTGTGTTCTTCAATAAAGTCCATTTTAAACACCTTGACAAGGTACCTTTCCGTGAACACTGACAGATGTGTCAAAATTATTTTTGTTGTCTTGTTTCATACCACTCTGTCACGCTTTTAGTTGCTGTTTCGGCTCAGTATAGAAAAAAAATCCGTTACACTTGTATTTCTTTTTCACGCTAGATTTTAATCCATACATCAGAAATTGAAAACAAAACATCATCTCATACAAAAATCACCACTGTGTCACGTTTTTTAGGGACACAAAATAAGACAACGAAAAGAATTTTGACCTATATCGATATCATTTCGGCTTAGGTAAATATATTTACACGACTTTATTGCCTTGACATTAAGGTCGTGTAAATATACTTTTGCTTCCTGAACTGTAATGATATCTTTGACAAGTATGTTTTATAGCTATAAGTGCTCTTATATGTCCACAAGACAAGTTTTTCAACCACAGTTCCGATCACAGCGGATTGCATAAACGTCATCTTTGTATGATAATATCATTGATAATTTCTAATTGTATCAAATTCTGTTTTATCTTGTAAAAATTGTGTAAAAACACTTGTCTATCTGAAATACCTATATAACGGTTTTATTGTAAAAGAAATCTGTTGAATTGCATAAAAAAAATTATGTTCGTATAATTCTTACGTTGAAAATGTTTGTGCCTTTGTTTAATTTTAAGCTAATTCATTAAAAAAAGTTTAACTTAAAAAGCGCAAAATTTTCTCCATTTTGACTAAAATTTCGTCTTGTGATGTGTACCGAAGCGCTATTATACTTATCGTGGAAATTCATGAAGGCCAACGTTCAAAACTTTCGACGGTAGAGGGCGCTTGCGCATTGCAGAGTCTACCATTAAGTTTTCTGAAGATATCTTCAGAAAACTTTACATAGCCAATTGAATGCCTATACTACCTACCAGTATTACATAATGGAAACATGCTTTTAAGGCAAAATAGTGCAGAACCTTCGTGCATGAAAGTTACTAGAGTGAACTAGAGGCATTGCATTGAAAAATTTCTAAACTAGTCTACAAGGCAGAACCCAAAGCGCGCGTTCTTTATAAGGTGGAGGTATTAGTGTCTAACGTTGCGTATCGACATGGGCAATATCAAAGTTAACAGGTTCGACGCCGGTGACACACATATGTGATCAAAGTAATCTTTTTCTTATGTCACTAGCATTAATCAAGTTCTCACTCCTATGCCAGTGGCATAAAAATACGAACGTTTTTGACACAAGCCTGTGTCGCCGGCATAGGAGTACAATCTTTTCGAGTTCTATCATATAATTTCGATCGGCATAGTATTAGCATTTAGTGAAACAGTACCGGAGGCGAACGTGTTAACAGCATAATATAGAAACTCTATTTTAAACCTTGTCACTTCATAAAGTAGCCATGTCGAGTATTTGATTTATAAATTTCGAGGATTTGTCTCTCACCTAACGCCTTCGTTGGAGTGAGAGACAAAAATCCTCGAAATTTACGAATTTCGTAGGCCAGGGACTATACGGCAGCGTCGGGTACTCGTACTTTTACCCAGGGGCGTAGCTAGGATAAAAGGCGCCCGGGGCAGGCGCCAAATTTGCGCCCCTCCCCCCCCCCCCTTAACTGAACTTAATGGGTTCCTAGTTAGTAAGGAACCCTTAAATGGCTCACTTTTAGGATTCCGTAATTTTTTCCAAAATTCAACCGACTAGGCAGGAAAAAAGTTGATTTTCAACCGACTTCCAAAAAGGAGGAGGTTCTCAATTCGACTATATCTTTTTAGGATTCCGTAGTAAACTAGGAACCATTATAGTTTCGCCATGTCCGCAGCATAGCTCCTTGGCCGTTAGTGCTAGAAATTCGCGATTTGGTATTTTTGTAGGTATACATATCAATCAAGCCGACAAAGTGGTAGAATAAAATGTAGAAGAAACATTTTTTTAGGGTACCTCCCCTATTAGTAAAGTGGGGATGATTTTTTATTTCTCCGTAAACCTATGGTGTGGGGTATCGTTAAAATGGTTAATTGAAAAATAATAAGGGTCCCAAAAGAAAGTTTTTTCTAAAATCAATCTTTCTGGAGATAGCCGCTCCAGAAGTTAAAAAAATGGTGTCCTCCCCCTCTAACTTTTGATCCGTAGGTTCAAATAATATGAAAAAATCATGAATAGTGGGCTTATAGAATACTTTAAAATAAAACTATTTTGAACATAATCCGCCTAGCCGGTTTTGAATAACTACGACTTTTATTTTGCATCTGAACTAATTTTTCATTCCCGCTTTTTGGTCGGTCCATGTTCAGTGTAGGGTTACGTAGGTAGTTATTCAAAAACGGCTGAGCCGATTATGTTCGAAATGGTTTTATTTTAAAGTATAAGCATAGATTCATGATTTTTTTCATATTTTGGACCTATGGATCAAAAGTTAGAGGGACAATTTTTTTTCTTCTGGAGCGATTATCTTTATCTCTTTTGGCTTTAGAAAAAAAAACTTTCTTTCAAGACCCTTATTTTTTTAAGATACCTATTTAATGATAACCCACACTATAAAAAAAAACATCTCCACTTCACCAATTGGGGACGTACTCGAAAAAAAATTTTTTTCTACTTTTTATTGTACCACTTTGTTGGCATGATTACTACGTATACCTGTACCAAATTGCAGATTTCTAGTATTAACGGCCCCTGAGCTATGCTGCGGACAGACGGACATGGCGAAACTATAAGGGTTCCGTTTTTGCCATTTTGACTACGGAACCCTAAAAACGTTATTTTCTGAAAACCGTATAAGTGACATAATTCAGAAACTGTCAAACATAAGAAGCTGAAACTTGGTCACAATAATAGACGCCATTAGGGGTGCTTACCCTAAAAAAATCCATCCCACAATCAAAGGTCGCAAATGTATGAAAGTCCGAATATAGCCTTTGTTCGAAGCTAATAAGTACTACATGTACATGTAGGACCAAGATACAAATTTGATTCCATACTTTTGGTATTAAAAATTCTGCAAATAAGGCATTACGCGGTGAAGAGAAAAAAAAGTGAAATCTAAAGAAAACGACAAAAAAATACAGTACGGACTTTATGAAATAAAGTTTTAAAATTGACCTTTCTAGCATTTTGTGAATTAAGGCATATTAAGTAAACATTTTTAATTTCTTTACTCTTTAGGTATATGTATATTATGCATAAGGAAATAAAAAAATTGGCTGGTTTGGAGCCCCCCCTGATATTGCGCCGGCCGTGGAAAATGTACCAATCTAGCATTTTTTTAAATTACGCATAAAGATTTTCTTTATGTGTTGATTATGCACAAGGAAATCAAAAATATTGGCCGATTTGGCGCCCACCCTAATTTGGCGCCCGGGGAAAAAGTACCTTTCTAAAATTTATGCATACCTGCAGATTTTCTTCATATGTAAATTATGCACAAGGAAATCAAAATATTTTGCCGATTTGGCGCCCCTCTTAATTTGACGCCCGGGGAAAATATACCAGTCTAGCATTTTATGAATTTTCATTTTTCTTATGTATAAATTATGCAAAAGTATATCAAAAATTTTAGCCGATTTGGCGCCCCCTCTGATTTGGCGCCCGGGGCACGAGCCCCCCCTGCCCCCCCCCTAGCTACGCCACTGCTTTTACCGTACAGTTAAGTCTTCATTACCACATACGTCCACGATAAAGTATAGATGCGCCCAAAGTAATGTCCTTTTGAGAGTTAGTGTTGTCTAAGAGGCTTCCAGAGTAACGGTGTGGCAACTAGAGGCTCGCCTGGCGGCCAGGTATCGATATGTTTGTAAAATTACATTTATTATTATAAGTAACTGTCGTTTCATTTCAAATGTGTATAAATCCTTACGAAAATACGTAGGTTGCCCTGAAAGTTTCGGGAATCGGAAAAAATACGCATTTTAATGAAATAAAAGTACTTTTATTGTTTTTCAAAGTATTCTCCTTTGTGTTTAATACACTTTTTCATTCTCTGAAACCAGTTTTTAAAACAGTTATTGAAGTCTGAAGTGGGGGTTGACAAAATGGCCATTTTATAAGCGTCGACTGCTTCTTCCGCGGTCTGAAAACGCTGACCACGCAACCGATTCTTTATTTTCGGGAAAGTAAAAAAATCGTTGGGACTTAGGTCGGGGCTGTACGGAGGATGGTCCAGTAATTCGACGTTTTCGCCCTTCAGATAGTCGTCTGTTTTCTGAGCGGTGTGAGGGCTGGCATTATCATGGTGTAGTATAATACGGCGGTTAGGGTTAGTTTTTCGCAGTTCAGCAAAAACAATCGGTAAACAAACGCCTATATACCAATCGGCATTGACAGTTCTTCGATCTTCAAGAGCGATAGTCGCCACGTGACCCGATTTGGAGACAAACGTGGCTACCATTTTTTTGATCGTGCTGCGAGAACGAACAACTTTTGTCGGCTTCGGTTCGTCTTCGTAAACCCAAACTCGAGATTGGTTTTTCGATTCAGGCTCATATGCGTAAATCCATGATTCGTCACCTGACACAATACTAAAAACGGCATTTGAGCTTCCTCCATTAAATCTTTTTAAAGTTTTGCGGCACCAATTGACACGTACCGTTTTCTGGTCGTCAGATAACAAGTGAGGAATCCACCGGGAAAATAACTTCCGCACGCCCAACTCTTGTTGTAAAATAACTTGTACCTGACTCATTCCAATGCCTAAAGTCTCCTGAATCTCCCGATATGTAACATGCCTATCTTCCTTTATCAGTTGGCGAACAACATCGATGTTTTGATCGGTAACGGCCGTTTTCGGTCGACCCTCACGTACGTCATCCGCAAGAGACACACGGCCACGTTGGAATTCCGAATACCACCTGTATATGGTCGTCTTTGAAGGTGCTTTACTACTAAAAGCAATAGTTAATCGGTTTCCACATTGTTGTTGTGTTAATCCACTTTTAAAGTCATAATAAATCATTGCTCTAAAACTTTCGCGGGACAGCTCCATTTTCACCAGCGACTCAACGACTTTAAAAAACAATTCAAAATCGGACATTGTTTTTTTTTTCTAAGTGGCCAGTGTTTTCGAATAATGAGACTATGCTTGTAAGAAAGAGGTATAACACATGTCAAATATACGTTCCTAAGTATTAAATTCCCGAAATTTTCAGGGCATCCTACGTATGACATAATACCGTAAAAAGGGTTAAATAGGAATGTAGAGTAAACTAGTCTGTTAGCCCAGGACAAACATATGAAAAAATCGGTTGTTTTAAATTAGACTGTTTATCCTGAGCTATAACAGACCAGTTTACTCTACGTTCCTATTTACCCCGTTTTACGGTACCTAAAAAAAAAAATAAGTAAAACATTTTAAAATCACATACTCAAATAAGCACCCCGCATTGTTCCAGGCGCAAAAAGTAGGTACCCATTAAATCAGGGATCGAAACCGGTTTTTTAGAAGAACCTCGATATAGCTCAATATTTTAAAATGTTTCACGCTCTTTATATAATATTCAACATTTTATGTAGTTATTAACATCATATTTTTCAATTACTCCATTAACAAAAAAATTATAAACCGTAGAACGAAAAAGAACGGAATTCGAACCGTTCTTTTGTATGGAGAAAAAACCGGTATCCGATCCCTGCATTAAATTCAAACAAAAAACACCTATAATACCAATTTTTTTATTGAAATTTTTTTTTTTAATTATGGATTCTCACGTCATGATGACAATAGAGTCCAGGATGCTTAGACAAGTTGCCAATCGCTAACGCTTAATCGTCAATCGTAAACGAAAGGCAGCTAACTGTCTTTGTCGCACTAATATGGAAGAGCGACAAAGAGGGAAAACTACGTTACGCTACTAAGCGTTAGCGATTGGCAACTTGGCTAAGCATCCTGATCAGATGTTTGTGAGCTACATGACCGCTCCAATATATCCGATGGAGACTGTAAGTAAAGGTGTCCCAAAAATAATGCAAGATTTGATTTCTTGTTTCATTTTTTATTTCTTGATTGAATCATAAAGTACAAAGAATAGGGTTTAGTATGGTAAAGCATGCCGAGAAATTACCTTCAAGGATTTGCTGTGACATACCACTCCTCTGTTCAATTTTTCTATAAAATTTGCATAAATATGGGTGATCTGATGTACATATATTGCGAAATTTTTAAGAGGGCTTGTCTGAATTGTGTAATGATAAGAATGAAGGATTTGTAACACCGTGGCGCAACACAAGGGTAAGGATTCGTGAGTCATCTGCTTACAAACGGAATCCAGGCTTTTCGCCGAATTTCATATGCGAAAGAAATGTCTGCGAGACGTTACAGTTGGCAAGGTTTCGGCGAAATGAAATTCTTTGAAAGAAAGTTGGACACCTGTAACTACCATTACATAGGGAAAGTTACCATTTGGGAATATTCCCCATACAGTTTTGGGAAATTTACCTACCGGTTACCGGGAACGGCACATTAATACCTCTCGCTCGGTAGTACCTCACACTACCTATAACTCAAGGCGAGAGGTGACACAGGCGCGTTGCCAATCCTTAAGGCACTGGTCTTACCGCGAGCTACTAAGCTATGAACTATGGGCTATAAACACGAACAAAAGATACGCAATCCCGTTTAAAAAAAAAGAGACGGCGATACTCGCCCATCTATCAGCTATCACCGCCGGGCGAGTATCGCCGTGTCTCTTTTTTTTAAACGGGAGTGCGTATCTTGTGACGCATATATGCGATGGTGGCAGCGAATGTGTTAAAGAGTGCTATCTAGATTATGTAACCACTGTAGTGATTACAGTCAAAATACTCAAAATTATGAAAGACATTGAATAGTGTGGCGCAACACAGGAGCAAGTGTAATGTCCTACTCGTGAGTCATCCATGTTTATAAACATTAACATAACCTCACCAATTTGTGTTGGGTGCTTTTTGACAGCCTGAAAGATAAACTAACCAAACCTCAGTCTCCGTAGCCTAGTTGGTAGTGAGTGACTTAGGGTCTCACCAAACTAGTCGACGCCGTTTCGGCTAATCGCGTACGGAAAAAGCTTTATGGCAACGCAATAAGAGCGAGGACATCGTAAATCGGCTCGGCCCACGCGAAACGACGTCTTTCGACGGGAAAACGGCGTTTTGCCGTAAAGCTGTTCGCATTCGTACGACCCCGTTTGCAGCCTAACGCACACGTTCGCATTCGTAAATCTCCTAATACCGCCGTACGTTGCCGGAAAGAGTTGAACGGCTCCGATCACGGCCGAGTACCAACGATAAGGACCGGTCAGAGCTGGCGGAAGCCGTTCAGCGTCTTCGACGACCGAACATAGCTGACGACGGCCGAACAGAGCCGATGACGGCCGAAGTAGCTACTGATGCGTTTGTATTTATTCGTTTGAATTATTACCCACATTAAAATCTGCAATAGATCTGACAACACGAATTAATACTGTCGTAATCATACAAGTCTGTTCAATTTCAAACTCAGGTTGTTACTAACAACGTAACAACTAGTCTCCAAAAATGAGATTTACGATTGCCAATCACCCGCTGTCCTATCTATCTGTTCGTCGGACTCAGCGGCTGTACGCGTGCTGTCTGACGTCTCGACGGCAGGACGGAGCACGGGAGAGCCGACCGCCGCTTTACAACTGTCGCGATCGAGCGTTTCTACGGCTGTAAGGGGGGTAACGCAGGTGTTCAACCGCGGAGACGGTCGATCGGCTAAATGCGAATAGTGTGGTGTAAAACACTCGGCGAAAGCCGATTCCGCGTCGACAGGTTTGGTGAGACCCTTACGAAGCTGGAGGTTCCGGGTTCGAATCCTGGCGAGGGCGTTATTTGTGTATTGATTTATCACAAATATTAAATATTATTCATATGAAAAATATACATACATATATACATTTAACAAATTTTGTTCCTTGATTGTGGCTATCCATGTATTTAAGTATCTATCTATTATACATATTGTCACTTGGTACCCACACCACATGCCTTAATAGAGCTTACCGTGTGACTAGGTCGATTTGTGTAAATATGTCGCAAGATATTTAGTTATTTATGTTCTAGGAACAAAATTTGGAATGGAACACTGAAAACAGCAGTATGCAAAAATCATACACCATTCACATAAGAAAATAATAACAATGCATTATTATGAGATATGTTCTGTTATCTCTACTTGAACATTCCAACATTAAGATATAATATAAAGAAAGGATCTTTGATGGTAAATAGTACATTTCAATAACAAAAAGTACAATTTTTTTTTTAAAGTTGGAGCCCGAGTGATACGAGTGTGACATTCACCAGAGTTAAAAATAAGTTTTTACATGTGTATTGAACAACTTTTTTCATAACAAGTGCCTTAAAAAGATACATTTACGCACGCGAGCAAAGTTAATTTTTCCGCACTAGTTAGGAATAATATGTTTGAATGGTATTCTACAATTGCCAATAGAGCATCTCTTATTTGCGTTACGATTCATTCTAAATTTAATATTCTGTACAATTGGAATTATCCAGTAGGACTGCTTTCCTTTGCTGTAACTTTTATCATCTAGTTCCAGATGATAAGATTTAGTGAAATAAGGCCTAAATATAATTTAGTGTTCAAATTTAATATTGGTAAAAGGAATAAAACAGTGTCCAATAAGATTTACAATTTATTTACTTATGTATACACATAGGTAGGGTGCAAATCAACTTTGTGGTGAATGCACAATCTGTTGTGCAACATTAGGGCACAACTTATCAAATAAACATATCACATAAGACCATTTGTTACACTGGGAGCGCACAACAAGGCATCAATTGTCATAACATTACATTCATCAGAAGATAAAAAATTGTAGACATTAATTTTTATTTCTGTACTTCTATGTACATTCATTAACCCAAATATGAATAATTATATAAATCTCTTTAAAATATGAGACGTCAATTAGTATAAACCTGTTTACAATTTTCTCATTTCTAATGGAAACATCTTAGAATCTCATCGTCAAATAACACAAGATCCTTGAATGACAATTGAACCTCATAGACAGCAGCAATAGTGCAGATTCTAGGACATGCTGTCAATGAGCGAGGCTCGCATTGTGGATGTGATGGCTGTTGGCTTGGCATCATTTAGTTTGAACACACTCTCAATCACCGAGATCTCTGTCGACGTCGTGTCCATGCCACAAAACGCGCACCAATCGTTCACCACCATCCCTGCCGCCACTACATCACTGCCTCTGTTCACTGTGCCGGCAACTAACGGGACTTGTAGGAGGGATGAGAGCTCGTCCTGGTCTTGTATGGTAGTTTTAGGGTGAACTAGGCCTCCGCGATTACTTAACGCGGCGTATGAACCAACCAGTACGTTTCCAGCCACAGATTGCCGAAACACTTCTACGTTTAGTGTGTCTGCGAGGATTTCCTCAGTGTCGCGGTCCAGGTCGGGGTGCACAAGGGCTACGTAGTCGTTGCACGCGATGACGTTCCCGAGCGCGCTCAGGCGCTCTTCCACGCGCTGCACCTTCACCGCGTCCGGCAGACTGTTGCGGATATGTTGCAATTCTGTGTCGGTGGTCGCTGCGGGCACTAGGAGCCCGTTCTTGTTCGCCACGGTCATGCGCCCGATGATGCGGCACCCCGCGATACTAACGTGCACCACGGGAACCGTTTCTGCGAGTTCAGCTTCGAACACGCTGTAAAAATTCTCTGAGCCTCCAATAGCAACGAGGCAATAGGAATTTGTCAATTTACTAAACACCCCCACTTCGTTATTATTCTCAAATTGTACACGGACCGCCATGATTGCTGTATGGATGCGCGATTAACTTTAAATTTCAGTTTATTTCACAATGATTTTATATCTTCACGTGGGGAGGGAAATAAGAAAAACACTCGTTGATTCACACGTCACTTTGACAGTAGTATCCACAGATAATATAAAGCCGAAGAGAACAAAAGGTATGTTCCAAAACAACAAAAATAATATGAATAGTAAAATATTTTTATTTGCCGAAGCAAACCAACGCGTTCCATAAAAAATCTAACATGACACTGTCACTATTAATTGTCACAATTTGTGGCACCATGCGCCTTGTACTGCTATAAAAATGTATTCAAAAACAATAACTACCAGTACGGTAAAATCCAAAATGTAAAATGCGAAGATTTGTTACTTTGGATTGTTTAGTAGACTCCAATGATATAACAACATTCTCTTACAATAATGTACAAAATCTGAGACAGGCGCTGTTAGCACAACCAGCGTACCAGCCACGGATCCAGCAGGCACTTCAACACACCAATTTCCAATTTCATAGAACTTGCAGTTACAGTAATATCATAAGAGTAAGTTTTCACTCCTGGCAATGTTTCTCAGGTATGTCCCTAGCAAAGTGGCGCAAATTTTTAAAATACTTGTATGAATATCCGTGCCGCAGGAATGCCATGTAGGTGAAGGGAGGACTTTGTTGATGTTTTGGCGACCACGGCATTCCGAAAGTGAAAGTGGAGTCACTGTCAGCATGTCCGCGTCAAGCTGTTCTTCTATTGTCCCGGTAAGTAAAACATTGTGATGTTTTACTATTCCCTATGTAGGTAGGCATCGTAACATTTTCAGGCATGGCGTCACACTCGTACTTACTTACGTACAAAGTACATAAACTTCAATATTTTTTTTACTCTAGGTATGTCAAGTAAGTAGATAAAATTCTATCTAAATTAGCAATTTTTTACATAATGTATAAGGCAATCACTTAACTTACTGAATGCACAATATCCGATGGTTTGAAAATAAATGTTTCACGTCACTTACATTTTCTGGTTTCCATGAAGACTCTTTTTGGGTTATTCCACCTTTAAACTGTGTGGTGGTAACTACTGGGAAAAAGAAATCCCAGGAATTTTAATTCCCAGCTGTTCCCACTAGTAATACCGCCTTTTTCCGTTTTGATGAGAAAATATTTGTAGTTTCCAATATTAATAATAATTACTCACAGAATCCTCACGCCGACCGGGAGCTGCGCAGCTCGGCGCAGCAAACCGATATCACATGCCGGTACATCGCTGGCATGGGCACACCAGGTAATATTCTTTAAAAGTAATCGTTATGGCTTGTCCAGGACACCAAATAAAATTGGTGATGCATAGGTGGTTAGGTGGATGGAAATTGACCGGCGGGGCGGAAAACCATTCGTGCGAGTGGTATCTAGTTCCGATATCGGCCTTTCGCTCCAACTTATGGATTTGCTCGCCGCCGGTCACCTTAGACCAATGTCGTGGCCAGGGCATCAGGGTGGTGCAGGCGCGGATCCAGGGGGGGGGGGCACTTCAACAGTGGTGTGGTAAATGAAAATGAGAAAATGAGTGGTGTGATTAGGACTTCCGTTTAGCTAAGTAGCCCTTTAGGTAGGTAGTACTATAGAATACCTAGGTCATACAATCATCATCATCATATCAGCCGAAAAAAGACCACTGCTGAACATAGGCCTCCCCCAAAGATTGCCACAATGACTGGTCCTGCGCCACCCGCATCCAGCGGACTCCTGCGACCTTCATCGGACCAGGTCATCGGTCCACCTTGTGGGGGGCCTACCCACGCTACGCCTTCCGGTACGGTAAATTACTGATGCTGTCACCTTATGTATCTCGACTATACGTTGAAATGAATGACGTCAATACTTCAATGTAGATGAAAGTATTTTGTCAATTCTAGATATACATGATAATAAAATGTATTGTGTGCTAGTGTCAGACACAGACGAGGCCAGAGAGCGGATACGCGTGGTGGCGGACTCGCTGACGGCGCCCGGCGGCCTGTCCCCGCCCGGGGCGGCTCGGTCGCGCTCCATCCTCGGCTCCGTCTGCGCTTTACTGCTGGCTAAACAGGTACCTGGTCTACCACGAACTCAAGAACTAATCATCATCAGCATCAGCCTATGTTAGTCCACTGCTGGACGTAGGCCTCTCCTATTAACTATGCGTATAGACGCATTAGGAGGTAAATGCCCATAATCGCCACGCTGGGCAAGCGGATTGGCGATCGCAGTAATGTGTCCACTATGATGACGCTGCTGCCCATCATCAATCTGTGACACTTAAATCCCTTAGTCGACTCTTACGACACCCGCAGGAGGAGCTGGCCGTGTGGTGACGGCAGTAAGAATACATTTGTCACCAAGAACTAATATTTAGCAGTAAAAGCCTCTATCAATATAATGCAGGTGTACTTTTAATGAAAGAGACTGGTGCAATTGACTAAAGGAGTTCTGTAAAACTATCTACGTACCTCTGGTATATCTACCTTAGCTTTCTGGCTTATAGCAGCTTCAAATGCCTTTAATCATTATAATGATTGAAATGGACTAATTGAAATGAAAGAATTCAAGAACAAACTCTTGAAACGCCTGTTTAAATGTGAACTGCAATTAGTCACCTGCATCGTAAACTGGTGACACACATTTGAACAGTGATAACAGTTTATACCGTCTGTACATGCCTCCCGTTAAATTATATAGATTTTATAGTACGAACCTACAGAGAAAAGGACCGCGGTATTTATTTTAAATATGCAGAACAGAAGTGATATTTTTTTCTCTGTAAGTGATACCAGCTGTTGTGGATTTCTGTTAATTTGTCAAAGCGAAGCTACACAAAAAGTTATCTGTCGTAGGCATCACCATCTGCCCCAAAAGAAGTGAGCAGCGTAACCGGCAGCCTGAACTCCGAGAACATCTGCCGCATCTGTTTCGGCGGGGCGTCAGCGGAGCGCCTGGAGCGGCCGTGTGGCTGCCGCGGCACCATCGCCGCCGTGCACCGCTCCTGCCTGGAGCGCTGGCTGCTGCAGGCCGCCACCAGCTACTGCGAGCTGTGCCGGCACCATTACGTCGTCACCAGGAGTCACAAGTAGGATTTATCAGCTGAACTCCGAGAACTTTCTGTCGCATCTGCTTCGGCGGAGCGCCTGGAGCGGCCGTGCGGCTGCCGCGGCACCATCGCTGCCGTGCACCGCTCCTGCCTGGAGCGCTGGCTGCTGCAGGCCGCCACCAGCTACTGCGAGCTGTGCCGGCACCATTACGTCGTCACCAGGAGTCACAAGTAGGATTTTATCAGCTGAACTCCGAGAACTTTCTGTTGCATCTACATCGGCGGGGCGTCAGCGGCCGGACCACGAACTTAGAAATTCGCAAATTTCGAGGATTTGTCATGTGACTTTAATGACACCTTCGTTTGAGTGACAGGGACAAATCTTCGAAATTTACGAATTTCAAAGTTAGCGGTAGTAGACCAGGAGCGGCGTAATCATGCAATAACTTCTTCATTTTCGTCTGAGAGTTATTACTACCATTTGGTAATATTCTTCCTGTCACTGCTCTCCAGGCTATTCGCTCTTCGGCCATCTGTATTACCTGGAGCGATGTCAGGGTAACATCTAAGACCATATCCATCCATCTTCTTGGTGCACATCCTTATACAATAACTCTTGTGTTTCAACTCTCATTGATTTACGCCTTAAAGATAAGTAGGATTTTATTAGCTAAATTAACTTCTGCTGAAGCCCCGCGCGGACTTCAGCGGAATGTCTGAAGCGGTCGTGTGGCTGCCGCGGCACCATCGCCGCCGTGCACCGCTCCTGCCTGGAGCGCTGGCTGCTGCAGGCCGCCACCAGCTACTGCGAGCTGTGCCGGCACCATTACGTCGTCACCAGGAGTGACAAGTAGGATTTATCAGCTGAATTCCGAGAACTTTCTGTCGCATCTGCTTCGGCGGGGCGTCAGCGGCCCTACAGCGAACTTAGAAATACGCAAATTTCGAGGATTTGTCAATGTGACTTTAATGACACTTTCTTTGGAGTGACAGGGACAAATCCTCGAAATTTACGAATTTCGAAGTTAGCGGTAGTAGGTACCTAGACCAGGAGCGGCGTAAGCATACAATAACTTCTTCATTTTCGTCTGGGAGACGTGACTGTAGTGACTATGGTAATATTCCTCCTGTCACTGCTCTCCAGATTATTCGCTCTTCGGCCATCTGTATTACCTGGAGCGATGTCAGCAGGGTGCCATCTAAGACCATATCCATCCATCTCCTGGGTGTACATCCTTAATACATTAACTCTTGTGTTTCAAAAAGCATTGATTTGCGCCTTAGAAATAAGTAGGATTTTATTAGCTAAACTAGAGAACTCCCGCTGAAGCCCCGCGCGGCCTTCAGCGGAGCGCCTGGAGCGGCCGTGCGGCTGCCGCGGCACTATCGCCGCCGTGCACCGCTCATGCCTGGAGCGCTGGCTGCTGCAGGCCGCCACCAGCTACTGCGAGCTGTGCCGGCACCATTACGTCGTCACCAGGAGTCATAAGTAGGATTTTATCAGCGGAACTTGGAGAACATCTGCCGCATCTGATTCGGCGGGGCGTCAGCGAAACGTCAGGAGCGGCATAAACATACAATAACTTCTTAGTCTGAGCTTTATCTGAGGGACGTGACTACTATATGGCAATCTTCTTCCTGTCACTACTCTCCAGGCTGTTCGATCTTCGGCCATCTATATTGTTGCCCTGAGTGATGTCTAGGTAACTAACATCTAAGACCACATCCGTCCAACTCCTGGGTGCACGTCCTCATACAATAACCCCTGTGTCTCAAATCCCGTCATGTTCTAGGGTAACTAATCAAGTATAATTCCTCAGGTGGTCCTGGATGCGATCGCTGATCGAATGGGCTCGTTCCGGGCGTGGGCGCGCTTTAGCAGCCGACGCGTGGCGCGGCGCAGCGCTGGGCGCAGCCAGCGTGCTGGGCACTGCGCGCGCGCTGCATGCGGCCGATCGGGCGCTGCAGGCAGGAGCGAGGGCCGGCGGGCCGGCTGCGTTGGCTGCTAACTTGTTCTCGTCGCTGCTCATCGGGATTATTGGTAAATACACGGTCTATTCGTAGGTACAGCGGAATGTGATTGCTACTGTGTCAGCATTTCTTAATGCACTTGGTCATAATCTGGCAATGGTATGAGAAAACCTATCATCATCATCATTATCAGCCTATGATAGTCCACTGCTGGACGTAGGCCTCTCCTATTAACTATGTGTATAGACGCATTAGGAGGTAAATGCCCATAGTCGCCACGCTGGGCAAGCGGATTGGCGATCGCAGTAATGTGTCCACTATGATGAAGCTGCTGCCCATCATCAATCTTTAATCAAATATGGTCAGTGTCACTTCAATCCCTTAGTCGACTCTTACGACATCTGCAGGAGGAGTTGGGGTGGTGACAAATGCATTCTTTCTGCCGTCACCTCACGGCCATGAAAACCTATATGGTTTGTAAATTTCCATTAGGCATGTGCACGACAAATGGACGAATAACTCCAATATCACCTCCAACCGATTTCGATTACGATCAGATTACGATAAATTAGGCTTCAAAACAAACCTAATGATGGGATCTTGGAGCCGCTAAATACTTAAACCAAAACAGTATTCTTTTGCATAGGCGCCCTAAACGGCCTGCTCACCACCTGGATCCTGCTCAAGATCCAAGAGCACCAGCTGTCGTGGCAAGCGTGGCGCGACAGCACTCTCCACGTGCGCGTTCTGCTCGCCGACGACCCCCCGGACGACCACCCGACGACTGATGACGACGAGAGACTACTCGCCCGCACTGACGACCCGCCGACGATCGACCGAAGCACGAACGTTGCTGATCCGTTTATGGTTGCTCTGCCTTTTGCTTTACCAGACGCTTGACTAGCGAAATACTGATATCGATATTTAATCTAATCCGGGAATATAGAGCTTACCTATTCAGCGATAGATTAACAATTGATAGGAAAAGTACCAAAGCTGATGTTGCGAATCCGTTTTTGACAGATGCCGCGAGCGAAGGATTGAAAATAGTGACTAGCAAAATAATTATTCTGAGTTGTCGATATCGAATCGAATTTGAGAATGTCAAAGGCGGGCACCTACATGTAAATGTTTTTAAATGTAAAAATTGAATGCAAAAAAATAGAACAATGTATAATATTGTCCAAAGGCGATTTTATTGCAACTGAAAAGACGGAAAAAGACAATGCTGACGCAAGTTGCAGTTTTAAAGTCAGAGACCCGTTTTAATTGATTGTATGAGTAAAATTTTGCAGAACACGGTAATTTAAATTAACGACATGTCAGCGAAGTCTGTATACTTTCTAGTTTCGTCAATCGCGTTTTGTGGCATTTTCTTACTCATATTGCTGAGCCGTCACTTCAGGGAAAGATGTCAAGGTGCGTAACAGAATAAAAATAATACACACAATTTTGTTAATAATATTTTATTTCAATGATATCAATATAAATTAACTTATAAATTATTATAATATAATAATAATATGATCAATTCGATAAAATCAGTAGGCGATTATTGAAGCCGCGTTTATTAATATGTCAAGTTGAAATGATAATGATACAAGTAGTAAGTTAATGGGGTCGACGCAGATTGAACGCCTGAAGGGCGCGAGGATACTACTTCCTTATGTAGATGAATAAGTCAAAGCGATCCTTGCAATCAGGGAGTCCAATCGCAAAGGTGAAGTATAAATCAAATGTATAAGAAATCTACAGACTAACTTACGAGTAACTTCGCGGTACTCCTGTACCTGTTAGTCGGACTTAAAGCTAATATAAAAAATCACATACATCTTGAGATTACAATAAATAGGACTAATTCGAGACAGCGCTGGAGATATAACGAGCTGGGCGGACTTTGATAAACATTTGACAAACATTAACACAAACAAACAAATCGATAACAACATACGCTCTTTGGACTCTAAATATAATCTTCGATTATACAAAAAATATATACTTTTGTGACTTTAGCGTTCGACTACTTATAATAAACACTAACGCTATATTATTGGCCACAGATGCCACAAATTTATCGATATCGATAGCATTCGCATCACTAATACATTCAAACCAGTGAAGGAAAATTGCATTGATACTTTCATTTCTTTACTCTACCACCGACAACTGAATAAATAAACGTGCGAAAAAATCCATTACAGGAATATGTAGGTATATTGTTAAACTTATTGTCTCTCTCGCTAGTTTATTACTTCAATTATCTGCGAATTGATACTATTTGTACCGATATATTTGTGGTATAGTATGCCATTCACGATAACTTTCCCATTTTTCCCAATAATTCGGAAGTTTTTGGTGAAATTTACCATTTGAGAATATTCATGTGTTGTGAATATTACCGAAAATGGAACATCTTACCTCTAGACCGCCACGGTCTCTAAAGTAAACTTGAACATTTGACAGTGTTGCCATGAAAAAGGTCAATGAAGAAAATACAGTCTACAGGGTTCTGCCTTGTCTCTCTTATGTTTTATGAAATAGTAAGCAGGACATGACAGAAATACTACTACACCCCGTAGTATACGGATACCCCAATTATTGTCCTATAAAGCTACACAGCTCTTAAATTTTACCGGATTTTCAAACATTGACCTTAAGACGGCATACGGCGGCGTGTGAACGAGACAGTGTGAACATGACGTCACCGCATGCGTCACATCAATAGTTGACTGTGGCATTCAAGAGGCTGAAGGCTTACCGCGAACAACCATCGACATGTCTCTCTCTTGTACTTGTAAATTCGTACATAAACGTGACAAGGCACGTGGATGGGTTCGCGGTAGATCTGTGGCCAATCAGCGCGCGCGCCGGTCAGCGCTCGTCCTTGAAGCGGCGGTGGATGGACTGCACGTACGTGAATACGCACTTCCAGTCGGGCTTGCGCATCGCGACCATGTCGTCCACGTCTAGCAGTGGGTAGATGCCCGCCTTCTCACTGGAACGAGAAATGGGATTATACAAGACGGCCAAAAATAAGTGCCCACTGCTAGTGAGGTTTTGGGAAGCAGAATAAGTTCATAGGCGGATTTTATTACAAATAAGTTCATTAAAATTGCCAAAATACGATCACATGATTTTGGAATGAGCCTTAATGGCATTGACATTCGTTAAACTTTCAATCGAACTATCATTGCAAAAGCAATAATGACTTAGAGGGAATTACCTAAAATTACAAAATCTAAAGGAAGAGGCATCTAATAAGTAGGCACCTAGTTACTGGGGAAACGTAGAAGGGTGTTTCTATGCGATTTTTTTTCGCGTTTTTATTGTTCATTACCATCACCACTTTATTTTCCGTTTTATAAAAGCAAACGAGATTATTATGCCAGAATAGTAGAGAAACATGCGTCTACTACAAGATAACTGAAAATGACTCCACTATTTATACGCAGTTCGTCAATAATTTGGGAATGGTAATGACTTGACTGGTGCAACACAATAATCGCATAGAACTACCCAGAAAAGCTCTAATTTATATTATAGTTCTGCGTAAGAAATTAATGTAAACACCAAATTTATCTACTGCAAATCTCCGCGAACTTCCCGGATCGGTAGGATCGTAAAATCCAAATCAGTTTCAAGATTGATATTTATAATAAACGATACGCTTGCGGTCAAAAATAGACGGATTTACGACGCGGATGCCGCGTCCGAGTGGGCGGGAACACGATCTACGTAGTAGTTGTATCTAGATATCTTTGGCGGTGACATAGAGCCCTGAAATACTGCGTGTGCGCCGATGTGATGATTTGCCGATTGACGAGCTGTCACTGAGTCAGTTTACTGCGAAGATTGGCTCGAGGCATGCTTGATAGGTACTGCTACACAGTGGTAATTGTACATCGGTGGACTTTTTTTACAAAATGGATGAGGTCTCTGCCGATGTATAGCTAGCAGTGTGGGTTGTGGTATTTTGTAATGCGCTGGCATGTATATAAACATGATTTATTTGACTTTGTAGTGATTTAAATTTATATATCAAGGGTTGCTTGGTGAAATACGATAAGTCGAGATAACTATTCAATGAAATGACAACCTCACGTATGTGTCATTTAGTTCTTATTTCAAAAACCGGTTTGCTCGACTTATCGGCAATCATCAGGGAACCCTCGAATCATGATGCCTGCAGCAACGTTAAATTGGCGAGTATAAGCCTATGTTTATATTTTGATATCCTATAATAAAAACACTCAGTTTCGACCATAGAGGGAGGCATCTATGTTGATTGGTGGGAATAATGTAAAGCAAATTCGAAATACATGGTAGGATGGAGCATACATCTGGTGCAAAAACTAACATTTGATTTCGCATTGCAGTTCCATTCATAGATAAGGACTTTTGCTACACTGGCTGCCTTCTGCAGTCAGGTCGAGAATGTCATTTTAAACCACTAATTGGAGTTCGAGGCCAAAGAATTTACGAAAATATTGCCACAACAATGAAATGTTCATACAATAGTAAATCCTTATTTTCTAAAAACAGACGTGGAGATATCTTATTTATTGGTAATTTTAATTCTTTAATTTATAGAAACAATATTATTTACTTATTTTCACGTAAATATATATATTTTAATAAAAACTTCATTATCCGCAATTATCGTCAGTTGTAATATGAATTAATGTAACCACCAAAATGACGAAATTGAGTTAAGTATACCGGTCGACTGCAAATTTCCTGCTCTATCGAACGGTCTATATAAAATATTGATATCCCGAAAAAAATTTCGAATACGTTAACAAAAACTTTGCCATTTTATTAGACTTCTACGTTTTTTATTAACGTATGTAAAGGTTTCAAAAAATCAGAGACAATATTTTAACGTAAGTACAAATTTGTAAGTACAAAATATGTACTTCCTAATGTACTCACCATATTTTTATAAATATCAATGCTGTAAGCGCCATCTGCATTGTATGGCTCGTAAGCAATTTGGTTTCAATTTGTGAGTTACACTAAATTACGAAATCCACTTTTGATGATTTTCATTAAATTCTTAACGTATCTCCAATTTTTTTCAAAAATATTTAACGTAAGCACCAGCCATTTCCTAAACTACAACTGTGGTCGCAATTAGTAACTGTGTGTCAAATAGACCTCTCAAAAATAAAACAAACAAGGTAAAAATCATTTCAATAGGATAATTAACTAAAAAGATACAACATCCTTTATAAATGTCAAATTCGTTTTTGGGCTCTCCTGAAAAATCGTCATTTGGTGGTTACATTAATTCATATTACAACTGACGTTATTAGTAACAATGTTGGTATTGCGCTGGTATCACCTCAGGTGTTAATAACATTTGGTACAGCAATTTAACTACACATAAATTAAAACCTATTTCTGCATACGTTTAGAAAATTGCAGAATAATACATTGTAGCTTGCTTTACGTTCACATTTCGTATTCGTAAATTTCCTTTGACCTACAAATTTCTTTGGCAGTGCTATAGTTCTCCATTTAAATTATCATAGAGATCTAACGTTTTGTTTTCTTCTGTAGGTTGTTAACAAGGTGACCCACTTGGTTCAGCCATGTTTAGCGTCGCCATACACCCCATAATCAAAAAATTTAATTTCAAATGAAATATACTGGGTGAAATGTTATAAAACACAATGATACAAAATCATATTTTCTGGATCTACTCATGATTACAGCCAAGTTTTACTATGGGACCAGCTTTGAAAAAGTTACCACAAAATCTACATCTCCATACATATTGTGAAACCAGCTGTCGCTAGTTACAATCGAGTTGTCAGTAATATGTATGTACAAAAAAATAATAAACATTGATGGTTGGAATTGCAACGCTTTTGAATGTGTATAGGTAGGTAGTTATTATGTATAATTTTATCCACTAGATCATAAGATTCATAAGAAAGAGCTTTATCGGGTCGATATCATGGACAATATCTGGTATAATTGACCTACATGTATTTTATAGGTAAAATAGGTATAAGCAAAGAGCTAGTTCTATAACTACACAACTTCGTTACATACTGTAACTAGTTGCATTTTTTAAAATAGGGTTTGAAACATTGGCTCTTATCATTTTAAGTTCTTTACAAGAAAATTTTGTCATATCAATGTTAGATAAGAGAAAAAAAAAGTTTTTGGGTATTTAGGTACGTGTTTTTAAGAAAATCCTAGTTGTGACAGCCATATTAAACAAAAGGCGTAGGTACAAACATTACAGAGATATATAATGTTTTTTTTTTATTAGGAATTATTTTAAATAAATAAATTAAATACCAAAAAGGTTGTGGAAACCTGAAAAATTTATTTGACAATGACATAAGAGACTTTGACAGATTTGACAATAACGCATCTGTCGTAGTTTCGTTGGCCTCGAACTCCAATTAGTGGTATACAATAGTCTTGTCTGCAGAAGGCATCTTCAGACAGGCTTCTGGTACTTAAGAATTATGTGGTCAAAATCAAATTTGTAAGTCTCAGAACCGTTAATGCAATGTCCACTGGAAAGACGCCCGTTTTTGCGAACGCTACAATGACCCAAGTCTTTAATTATCTTGTAGTTTCATTGTTCATTGTGCAAATCCTACCGACCGCGCCAAGTAAAGTATAAATAAAATACAGGACTCACATTCCTTCCTCATCACCTCACATGGTTCCTCAGCCTATCTCAGTCCACTGCTGCTGGACGTAGGTCTCTCCTATTCAATATGCGTATAGACGCATTAGGAGATATATGCCTATAATCGCCACGCTGGGCAAGCGGATTAGCGATCGCAGTAATGTGTCGACTATGATGACGTTCCTACCCATCATCTATACTGTATCAAGAATGGTCAGTGACACTTCAATCCCTTAGTCGGCTCTTGCGACACCCCCGGGAAGAGATGTGATGACACTGATGACAAATGTATTCTTAGTGACCGTCACCACACGGTTTAATAAAATTAATTATTTATTTAGCGAAAAGCAGGCTACTCACTCGGCGACTTTAAAGGCGAGGGTGAAGTTGTGACGGCGCTTCTCGGGCGTGAGCTTGGAGTAGTCGAACGCGTCCGGCAGGAAGTGGTGCACGAGCGCGCAGAACGCCAGCCCGTCCGCCCAGCTCGTCGAGAAATTCTCCAGCTTTACATTCTGCACAAAATGTACGTGTTAGAAGACAAGTGCTTGAACAAGTTGCCAATCGCTAATGCTCACTTCAGGCGCGGACTTCGTTCAGGGGTGGCATTGATTTATGATATTATAGTATTTTATACTTAACCCTTAAATTGGCAACGTATTTAAAAATGCACATTTATTTTCGACCGACTTTATGGATTTTTCTAAACACTTATTCATAAACGTTTGTTAACTTAACTAGCCGCTAATAATTGCTTGTCCCTTTTGCTCTTATGGACACATTGTTAAGACCGAAAGAGACAAACAATTATTAGCGGCTTGTTAAGTTAGCAGACGCTTATGAATAAGGGGGTTATAGAATAGGGGATAGTTAAGCAGCAGATTTGGGAGACGCTTATTGAAGCGGGGCTGTTTTTGGAAAGCGCGGCTCCGTATTTTGGTGGGTTGAAAAACTTTTTTGTAAAGTTAATGCTTGGGCAGAAAAGGGGCGGGTAATAGATATTTGGTTGCTTGTAGTACACCAAACGAAGGAAACTCAGAGGAAATAACTCGTGTATAAGCGAATTTTGGCATAGTTGTAGGGAATGGTGTTTTAAACCACATACTAAAAGTACTGGTGGTTAGGGGTGGAGCTAACGGGGGGAGGGGGGTGTAAAGGTCCTTATTTTTAATTTTTCGTAAATAACCCGTAAACCGTGGCTTATAGCAAAAAACGTTCTAGTACATAAGTAATCTACATAAAATTCTCTACAAAAAAGATGTACGCATGTTTCCTCTGGGATCAATGTGTCCTGAGATAAGAAAGCAAGAAGATGGACACTAAAGAAATAAACACATTTGTTTAAGAAGGTATGGCACATACAGAATGCTCGCGAGCATTCCAAAAGATTTTAATGCTCAATTCCTGACCATATTTAGAGTCTTTAATGTTATATAAAATTTCCTGGATTCGGCTTGGTTTCAGAGATAATCAACCTTTTTTTCGAAATAAGTTTTTCGACGTTACTCGTCATATAACTTCTTTTTGATTACAATGCTACCACGATGTGTTTTAATATTACCACACCTTTCGCCTGGCAATCAAAAAATGGGAATAAACTTGACGAAATAACCAGTCACTAAAAAAAATATTTAAAAAAATATTTTTTACAAATTGTTGTTATGATAAAAAGTACTGGAAATGTTTAAAAGTATACAAAAAGTCAAAAAAAAAAAGAAAAAAAAATTTTTTTTGGTGGTATTTGACATTAGGTCTCATAATAATTTTGGTTTGTTTTGATGTCTAGATTGCATAGTAAAAATCTTTTGACGATGATTATGAGAATATTTTAGGTTTAGAAGATAATTAGGAATTTTATTTTTACAAATAAGCATACAGGGCGCGCCCGGGCGCGAGCATTCCAAAAGATTTTAAGTATGCATTCCAGATATCAAAATAAACAAAAATTATTATGAAACCTAATGTCAAATACCACCAAAAAAAAAATTTTTTTTTCTCTTTTATTTTAGACTTTTTGAATACTTTTTGATATTTCCAGTACTTTTTATCATAACAACAATTTGTAAAAATTATTTATTTTAATATTTTTTTTAGGGACTGGTTATTTCGTCAAGTTTATTCCCATTCTTTGATTGCCAGGCAAAAGGTGTGGTAATATTAAAACACGTCGTGGTAGCATTGTAATCAAAAAGAAGTTTTATGACGAGTAACGTCGAAAAAGTTATTTCGAAAAAAAGGTTGATTATCTCTGAAACCAAGCCGAATCCAGGAAATTTTATGTAACATTAAAGACTCTAAATATGGTCAGGAATTGAGCATTTAAATCTTTTGGAATGCTCGCGAGCATTCTGTATGTGCCATACCTACTTAAACAAATGTGTTTATTTCTATTGTGTCCATCTTCTTGCTTCCTTATCTCATGACATATATTGATCCCAGAGGAAACATGCATATACTTTTTTTGTAGAGGATTTTATGTAGATTACTTATGTACTAGAACGTTTTTTGCTATAAGCCACGGTTTACGAGTTATTTACGAAAAATTAAAAATAAGGACCTTTACACCCCCCTCCCCCCGTTAGCTCCACCCCTAACCACCAGTACTTTTAGTACGTGGTTTAATACACCATTCCCTACAACTATGCCAAAATTCGCTTATACACGAGTTATTTCCCCCGACAGGCAACTTTTGGACTTCGTTAGGTGGGCTATTATACTTGAATTGATCGGCAGTTTATGCTGCTTGAATTTTCTTCTGCCTCGTTAATAGGTACCTAGTGATAAACTTTTCTACAGTTGGCATTTTCACAAAATTTTACACAATGAGAGAGATACAGATCTTTCTGCATTACCGGTACTGGGGATATCGAAATAATTTCTAGACAAATACCTACCTAAAATAACACCATGCATCACACTCTTTTTAACATAATACATGCTTCAATTTGATCACATATTTAACTGAAAAGTTATTTTGATATCCAAAACTTGACGATACACTTAGGTTATTAATTGGGCCCTTTCTTGGTTTGGACCTTAAATCATGTTACAGTCGATTTGTACAGTAAAAATTAAGATGATTTATGTACTAAATTATTAGAAAATATATCCACACTCTCTCAGGCCAAGGCAGTTAATTTCATTTGTTTAGAGAAAACACATTATTTATAAAAAGTTGAGAACTATATTATTGATTAATAACTGTCTTTGAATGAATATTTTAATCGATGTTGGTTATGGGGTTATAATAACGCGCAGAAGTCAATTACTATGGATGAATGGATACAATACATACAAATGAAGTAAATACTATGATACATGGATTAAATACGAAAATACTAGCCATATAAAGCGACGGAAAGCTTTATTTTAGGGTTGCCAGTTGTCTGTTTTTACAAAAACGTTTTATTAGTCTAGTCATAGTTGGCTACCAAAGCGGACGAAATCATAAACAATTTGATGGTTAACCAATTACACGATCTGAATTTCTGAAACCTCGTTGTGAGCTTACAGTACTCACTCGCTGTGACACGCGATTTTGGATACGACTTAAATCGATTGATCAATTTAATTTGTTTTTTGATCAATTTATTTATGCATGATTTGAAAATCGCATTTGAGTCAAAACGCCTTAGGTACGAATTGTTTTGTAAATTAAAGCCGGCTCACATTAATTTTTCCAAGGACTCAAAGGAGTCAAATTTGCTTTATGTGTTTGACCCTTTATTTGGAAGATTTAATGTGGGCCGACTCTTGTTTTTGCTTGTTGACGACTGGCAACACTAATTTGTGAGTGCGTGCTGTGTCGTGGCGTTACTTCGCGTGCGGGACATGCTCTAGCTACCGACTCTGACTGACCCCCACTCCGTGTACAATAGTGTATACCCCCCCCCCCTCCTACATAGCCAAGTTGTTACCATAAACAACAAGAAAATACCGGTATCCTGTCGTTTGACCAAAAATTGTTTAACAAATTTACACTTGGCAACCAACTACTGGCAAAATTATGTTTCGGCAAATCCTTTCTTCTACAAAAACATCTTTGACAATTTATTATCTTAGCCAAATAATTAACAAATAAAATATCATTTTATAAGAGGTATTTTTGGCATAAGAATATTTAACAACAAAGTAAACTAATAAATTTACCATTAGCCTAAAAATGTTTGCTAAAATGGGTTGAAGTATAGCAAAGTGGGTTATTTTGTTGCAAGCTAGTAAATTTTTTTCCAATATAAAAATGGCCGAGATATTCGACATCAAATAAAAAATAAATTAACATAACATTCATCGTAATCTTGACCAAAATCTGCAGTGAGCGAGCGAAGCGAGCGAACAAAACCTTCCGGGGCGGATCCGACTCGGATAGGTTAGGTTAGAAGACTAAGGCGGGAGCTTTGCTCCCGCCTTAGTCTTCGAGGTTATTTTTTTTATTGTAACCCAGAAAACTTTTCCCCAAAATCGAAAATGGTCGAGATAGGTATTCGATGAATGTACAAATATGTTAAACGTAGTTTTAGGTGACATGTAAAACATACAATTGATTTATTTATTAATTTATACATTGTTCTAATGTATTAATTGCTTAATGATTATTTGTCACTTGAGTTTTTGTAAAATGATACATTTGCGGAATAACATTTTTACCACTTACTACATTGGTGAAACGTTTGTTGTAAAATAAATATTTGCTAACATTGTTTTGGTTAAACATTAGTGAACCGAAAATACCACCGCATTAGAACTTTTGTTCTTAAAGCTTGTAGTGGTTTTATAATGACTTAATGACTTTGTTAGGAAAGAAAGTACCTACTCGTACTCGGTGCAATAAGTGTGCTTAATGCTCTCGGAAATGTACACTACGATATTATAACTTATAATATCACGTGCCCAATACATTTTTGTTTTTATATAATAAGCATTAATTTATTTTATAATTCGTTTTAAACTAACCCGTGTCAAGACTAGGTATACAGTATTTTGTTTATTCACAATAATACAAAATTCGTTGCAAGTGCTTGTGACAGAGAATGTTTTTCTACAAAAGTATAGGTATCTAATAATAAATTGTGAAGGTACAAAAGTCTACTATGTGTATTGCTTTCATTATTTATCTACACTACATGAATACGTTTATATTTACAGCTATTTACATTTGCAAAACTAAAGTGGGGTGTGCGGAGGGGTCCAAACAACTAGAGCGTTCCAGAGCCTTCTAGAAAGCTCTAGCAGTCAGAAGCCGGTGCGGTGAGTACCTCGTAGTCCCGAGTCTTGTCGCGACACCACTGCAGCAACCGTTCTTTAATAGTGACTGCGCTGGCTTGCAGCGCGGGGTCGGTGAACTTGAAGAGTGGCTGCCCCGAGCCCGGGCTCTGGGGCGACTTGGGCGAGCTACAACCGACGCAACGTTAGTGTAACGCCTGAGCTGTGGGCGTATAGCGGAGCGTGCAGCGTAGCGGCTATATCAGCCCTGCTACCGCGAACATCGAAGTTCGTAAATTGCGGGGATTTGTCTCTGTCCCTCAAACGAAGGCGTCATTAGAGTGACAGAAAAATCCCCGAAATTTGCGAACTTCGATGTTCGCGGTACCTGACCTGGCCTCGGTAGTTTTAACCCACCACGGTGTAGTGTCTGGTGGTCGATGGATGCGGTGCCTTTGGTCGTTTTAGAACGAAGCCCGTGGGCAAAACTAGCATATTTATTGCTTCAGGAGGAAGGGAACGATGGTGTATGATTATGACTTTATAACTAATATTGAAGCACAAGAAAAAGAAGAACAATATGTTTCAAGCCAGATAAATTAAGCTTTTAAGAGATAATGAATCGAAAGTTGTGTTTTAAAAAGACCAAGGTTTAAATGCGTACGCGAGTGGTCGGAGCCCGCACCGCTCAAATCGCTTTGACGCTTAACGCCCCGCTGTACGCTGCGCTGGACGCGCTGCTAGACGCTTGACACTCAGGCCTTACACTTAGTGGAATCCAGGCTTACAGTGCCGTTATTTGACGCGTGTCGTTAGGAATGGTACTAGAGGACTAATGCTTTATGGTATGGTTAACGGTTGATATCTGCACGATCCCGATTGTAAAGAGCATTCACTTGTGTCTTTCGAGTTTTGTTGTATGACATGCAGAAAGAAACAAGTGCTTTATTTAGGTAAATGGGACTATAACACCATGAGCGGACAAAGGGACAGTCCCATGATAATAGTTATTAAAACCTTTGTTTTGTGATGTTTAATTTCTGTCGACTGTACAGTGTTAAACAATCCGTGTGCACTCAGCCTTAGCGAGTGATTATAATGAAGCTACTACCGTTATAATGCATATCATTAATTCAATATTTACGTGTGCCTATTCCTTATTCGTTTCCACAGAGGCTGCTAAAAATAAATAAAATATAGTTTTATTAAGCAAAACTACTAATACACATATTAAATATACTATAATATCTACGATAAGATCAGGTTTTTGGGCGCGAGTCGCGACAGATGTGGCCAATTGCGAGGGGTTCTAATGATGGGGGTTGAATAGTGGGGTTACTTACTTGGGACTGGTGGTGGAGTTTTGCTTCTCAAGCTGTCGGAACTTGGCGAACGGCGACACGGGCTTTGGTGCCGGCCGCGTCATGCTCTCGATCACTGGAACAGCAAGGAAAGAGATCGATATGTTGCGCACTTCATTCACTGTATCTATATTTCAAACACAACATGAAATGTCTACATCTTGTGGTTCGCCTGGAAAATATATTATGTATCCATTAGGTAAGCAGAAAATTATAATATTTGCTGCCATTATCCAATAAGGTATTTACATATTCCTTCGAGATTGTGGCATGAAAAATTCGATATGATACTGTTACACTTCTGGCATCATGACCATTGGAGAGCTCTTTATAGCGGCATGCAACTGACCTTTAGAAGTTTTAGTGGTGGTGCTACTGCTAACGGTTTTCTCTGAGGAGTTCCTCCGCACGCTCGATGTCACAGTCGTTACTTCCTCTTCCTCTGCAAGCAGAAAACACGATCAGAACACGTCTACCAATATGTCTCGGCTAAATCTAAGGGCATCTCCAACACAATAACAGCCAAAACGATACAATACTTAAGCTATTAGTCAAATTAAAACGGTTATTGGAAACGGTGAAATGGCATCGGTCGACATGTTACGGATTTTGCGAGTATGTATATGTACATCGACGGTCACGGTGCGGGGGCATGCGGGGAGCGACACAAGCGACAGGCAGCCCACACACACACGACTCACGCGCGTCTCGCTTCTCCCGCCTAGTCTAGTGGAATGTGTGGCTACGCCAGCGCCGACACCAGGTCCTCGAACGCGTCGTCGGCGTTGCTCTCATCCAGGAACTGCAGCTCCGAGACGCTCGGCATGGTGCGGCTGCGGCCCAGCCCGTAGCTCTGGCTCTGCCGCGCGCGCACCTTCGTGCGCACGGCGCTCGAGCTCGTCTGCCCGGAGAAGTACGCTTCCACCGTGCGCTTCTTGTCCGGCAGCGCGTCGGGCGTGATGCCGCCCTCGAACATCTTGGGCACGGCGAGCAGGTGCATGGACTTGGCGCGCGCGACCACGCGGCGCGGCGAGGCGGGGCTGCGGCGCTCGGCGACGTGCTGCCAGGAGCCCGAGCGGCTCAGCCCGCCCGGGCTCGAGTCGCGGCTCGCGGCCGACTCGCTCGAGAACTCGCGCGGGCTCGGGGACAGGGGCGACTTGATGACGGGCGGGCGGGGCGAGGGGGCGAGCGAGGACTGGGGTACAGGGGCCGGCCGTACCTGCGGGCGGCTGTCGCGCCGCGGGTGGCGCGGGATCTTGTCGAGGGAGCTCTTGAGGCTGTCGGCGGCGCTGGCGTGCGGCGCGTGCCCGCGCGGGTCGTGCCGCGTGCGCGCGCCGGCGGTCACCGTGGCGGTCTGCCCCACCGGCCCGCGCATCACGCGGGTCACGACGCTGCTGTGCTCTGTGGTTTCTTCGTCGAGCCCGTGTCCGTTTGTATAACTCACGTCGCCGTTGTGCGTGCCATTCTGTTGGCTGTGCGCGTACGGACTCCTAGGTTTCTGTGCATATGGACTCTGTCGAGGCGCGGCGGGAGCGGGGGCGGACTCGTGGCCCTCGTTGAGCACGACGTCGGGCAGGTAGTCCACCTTGTGGGCGCGCGCTTTCTCTATATCCGGCGTCTGCTGCAGCGGCACGAACGTCGACACCACATTAGCGGGAGTGAAATCAGTGACGGTGTAGGGCGGTGGCTGTACCTGGGTTTGTGACTGCGGCTTGTAGTGTCCATTTATCGGTTCCCCGAGTTTCTTCTCACGGATTTGTTTCTCGTAAAACTCGATCTGCAATTTCTGAGCGTCCACTTTTGGCAGATAATTGTCCTCGTACGGGCGGTTTTCGAGGCGGTGGACGAGCCCCGGCGCGGCCAGGTCGTTTTGGCTCGGGATCGCTTTGACCGGGTAGTTCTGTGTGGGCGGAGGCGCGTAAGTCGGCGGTGTGGGCGGGTTGAAACCGTAAGGCCTCTCTCTCTGAGGGGACATTTGAGTCGCACGTGGAGAGGGGTTCTCGAATTTGTTGGCAGCCAGGCTGAGCACTCTGCGCGGTTTGTTCTCGACTGCCTGGACCCAGGGCGCGCTCGGCGCGGGCGGGCTCGGCGCCTGCTTGGGGCTGTAAGGTATAGTGTCGCTCGTAGGAGATAAGACTGGCGTCTGGTTCACCGACGACGGCGGAACCCATACGAGACCCGGGGTCGATACCGGGGATGTGATTTTTTTAGGGGGCTTGAACGCAGACATGGGAGCGTGTGAGAATTGATTTACGGGAATCGGTTTGGCGACAAACGGTTTCACGATAGGCTTGGTTGGAGACTGGGGGATGGGAGGGTGGTGCACGGGCTTGGGTGGCGGGGGCTGGTGGTGCGGCGGGGGTTGGTAGTGTTGAGGAGATTGTTGGCGCGCGGGAGGAGCTTGGTAGTGCGGTAGGGGTGGTTGATAATTCAGAGGTGGGATGTGGTGGTTCAAGTGCGGAGGCTGGTGGTGTAGTGGTGGGACATGGTGATTCGGCTTTGGTGGTGCTTGCGGAAGCGGTGGATGATGAGGGACTTGCGGGGAGATATCCCTACGTTCAGCCGCCCAGGGTACGCGAGGCCTATCCGAATTAAAGTCACCTAACACTTTCCTAGGTCTGACTTGAGACGGTGCCTCCTCGGTCGTCTGCCAGAAACGTTTGGCGGAAGACGAGCTAGAAGACCTACTGCGGTCTTCGCGATTTTCGAAAGTGTTTTTTATGTTACCGAACCTATTGCTCCAATTGACATGCCCGTTTCCATACTCCTCGTTCTTTTTCATAAAAGCTAAGAATTTCCTATCATTTTCTGTTTGTGGACGAAGTTCAGGCACGGCAGGTCCACGTCGTGGGGAATCCTCATCCGTGTCACTGTCCATACGATATCCACCGAGTGGTTTACCGATGTCTATGGTATTGGCGCGCTTCATGCGCAAACGCTTGTTATTGCTGAACCTGTTCAGAGGCTTAGAGAAGTCGTCAGCGGGCGGCGGCGCTGCGAAGTTGTAGGTCGGAGGAAGAGGTTTATACAGTGGAGCCCGATATGGTTCTTCGGGGGGAGGCCGCGACTGCACCGTCGGTGCGCTGATTGGTTGTGGCTGTCGAGTTGGAACTCGGCGCAAAGGAGGAGGAGCTTCGCGCTCTATTTGGGCATTGAATTTATTGGCTATTCTAGCAATTCCACTTTTGGAGTTGGACATAGGTCGTGACGGAGGCGGAACCGAAACAGGAGCAACCGCCGGCGCGGGTGCCGGTGCCGTTTCGACAGGTTTCGGCGCGTCAGCAATCGTGTGACGGTGAAAATCCGGTTTACGCGGGCCGGAACTTCGGCGTTCAACTACCTGCTCATCGTGAGTAACGGGTCCGGACGCGCGACGCTCGACGATCTGAGCGTCGCGGTTGACGGGAGCGGCCTCGTAGCTGACCGAGTGCGCGATGGGCGCTCGCTTCTGCTGCGCCGGTACCGCTTCATGAAAACTCACTTCTTCCTCCACGCTCTCTCGCCGCTCGGGAGTCGAGGTATCTACACTAGGAACGGAAGCCGTTGACGCGGTGCTGGAAGGCAAAGCAGATTGTGTCGGTTCAGGGGCAAGCGCCAGCTGATCCCTGTCTACCATTCGACGAGCTTCTTCGAGCTCCTCATGGGTGACGCCGACAGTGTGGCGGGCGGCGCGGGATCGGCGTCGATGGCGTTTCTTGCAGCCGTCGAGGCGGTCCGCGGCGTCGAGGGCTTCTTCTAAACGTTCGGTGAGGTTGAGGAGGGCGCGCGCTTGGGGGTGAGCTGCGGGGGGAGCGAGGGCAGCCCTGAGGCGGCCTAGAGAGCGTCGGACGTCGGCGACGACGTCGGCGCTGGCGGCTCCGAGGCCGGCCAGCAGGCGCTCGCCGCCGCCGCCCAGCAGCCCCTGCAGCAGCGGCAACAAGAGGGACTCACCGCGTGCCTCGGCCTCCGCTGGCGTCTCGCCGGCCGCCGCCAGCGCTTCCGTCACGGCGCTCGCGCATGCTACAATGGAATGCAAATAAAAATAGAGAATGTATTTTTAGTTTGTAGGGCTAGCAGAACTGGACCACTCAACGTGTTATACATTTATTTTTGAAGCGTCTGGCTAATTATTTAAGTGTAAGATATTATAGGTCACGGCCCGTTGTATGTTCTAGTATTTATCTTTGATTATGATTATTTTTTTTTATTGTTGAGAGTTTTCTTCAATAAGTATGAAATGTCAAACGTAATGTGAAAAATTGCCTCTTTGTATATTTCTAATGTACCTATTAAAACATGAATTAGATATTTATTTATCATGCCATTGTAAATTATAAAATGTAGATTAATTCTGTATTTCCATGTGTGGGTCCATATTTACACAGATCTATAAACCTAGCTTTGTAAGATACGATAGTTGAATGGAATAAAATATGATATGATATGAAGCTCACCTTCCTGCTCGGCCATGAGTGTGCGTAAGCGCGCGCGCAGGCGCCGCCGCTGCTCGTAGTCGGTGCACTCGTCCAACTGGAACACATTATCAGACATTATAGCTAGCCACCATCAGATTATGATCACTACTTTCGATAACGCTTTACTACCTCGCAAAATTCGATCTTAGAAGTATCCTAACTGTCCGGCCACGACATTGGTCTACGGCGACCAGCGGCGAGTGAATTCATGGAGCGGGATGCCGATATGGGTACGAGAGGGAGCACCATACGTTTTCCGCTAAGCCGGTCGCCTTAGACCGATGTCGTGGCCGCGGCGTTAGACCATGCTACCGATGTGTATAGTATAATTGTTTACGTTGGTAAGTGCCGAATCGGGCGCACTCTGGAAAACATACGACGTTATAGTCTAGCCACCAGAGTGCGCCAAATCAGTAGCCATATTATGACTGCGAGTATCGGTAACGTTATGTTTTACTCGATACGTAAAGCAGGCTATCGCGCTCGCTCCAATGTGTCAGTGCGAGCGCGATATAGAATGCATTACGTATCGAGAAAAACCTAACGTATCGTTTACTTTTAATGAGGGTTTTCGATAATTTTTCTGCCACCAGGCGGCGCTTCGTACGCACCTGGTCTCGACAGCTGTCAGATTCATACTATTCATAGGCACCTGGGCCTAAAATATTGAAATTCTATTTTATTTGGAAGAGAATTGATTTTGTAATGGATTACGACTAATACATGGTCGTCGAACTGAAGAATGAACTCTAAAACAGGCGCTCGTAGTCACTGGTATTCAAAATAATTACAATAACTTTGTTAATTTCATGAGAATTGACTTGGAACTATTTTATTTATTTATTTTAGGTAACAATATGACTAAAGTAATGGTTTTCAGAATAAATAAACCTATAAATATGTTGAAAATTAAATGCGCGTATTTATTTTGACAGTTCGTTATACGGTCGGCTCAGTGCTGCCATCTCACCTCCCCATAGCGGCAGAAAAAGCATCAAAAACCCTCATTCATGGTGCGTCTACAGATTACGATTTTATGTAGGTATTGTAGGTGTTTTATGTTTTATAACGTTTGTATGTAGAATTTTAATGGAAATTCATAATTACGCAAACACATGTAAATTGACAGTAAGGCTGCGGCTCCATTGAGGCGGAGAGGAGCGGAGATGTGCAAAATTGACCAATTATATTCTTCAAATTCAAAATTCGAAACACTGTGATGCGGTCTCATTGACCAATTTTGCACATCTCCGCTCCTCTCCGCCTCAGTGGAGCTGCACCCTAATACCTACTAATTTTAATCTTATTTACCGATATTTGCTAGACACTGAACCTGTAAAAATAGTACTTATTACAGGATTATTTAAAACGACAATCATTATTTAAATGAGTATCTACACCTACGTCTCTAGTTTAATATAGGACGTACTGTTCCTGAAGCCTAATAATGTTTAGACATTATTATAACTACCTAATTAGTTTTTCTTAGACATGTACAATAGCGACCTTTGCTGGCAATCGAATCAATACTCGTACGTAATAGGTATCTGTAGGTAATACGAAGGACATAGTATTTAACTTTGACTTAAAAATGTATTTCCTCTAATCACATTTTGTCAAAACGTACCGCCAATACTTACCGCTATTCTTTAAAACAGTGATGTTTTGAAGAATAGCGGTAGGTATTTGCGGTACGCTTTGTGTTAGATCACTCTAACTAAGTTTTTCACACCTCGTTATAATTTTAAATGTATGCCGCTGCCCGCACCCGGCCAACCAATAGACAACGCGATGTCACTATTGTTTACTCTGCTTCTGTCACAGACAACGCCTATTTTTACTCAAAACAAAATGCCAGTATATGGAGCAGGTCGGAAGCGCCATTATTCGATCGGGGGCATTTCCGGCGCGCCTATATCCGGTGCGTATGCGCCTATGAACTTGATACACTGAAGCTCACAAGGGCACACAAAATGAAAAGAAACATCAACATTGGCTGGACCTCATGCAGGGTCCGCCCGGATAGCTACCACCGTGTTACCCATTAACCTGCCGCTAAATAGCAGTGTTTGCACTGCTGTGTTTCGGTTTGGGGGTAGGATTGCCGGTGTAATTACTGGCATAGATAGAGGCAATCCATCTAAGTCCTCAGGCGGACTTTTGATCGCTACGTCCATGGGCCTCAGTTCCTGCTTTCTTGGTGGGCTGAGAGCTCAGTTGTCTACCTTCGTAACATAAAAAAAAATCGAAGCATTTTATAATTTATTTCTATATCTATTTTATTTTACTTGCTAGAGTTATTCATCGGTCAAGATTAAGGGGCCTGTTTCACTATACGCGAATAAAATATATTTTTCAGATAAATTATAGCTATCCGTTTCTTTTATATGCCTGGAGAAAAAGATCACTATCTTCGTACGTTACGTTCATTTTATCTGGCGGATACATTTATCCGGATTGTGAATGACGAAGTAATTCTAAAACGTGAATTTTTACTCTGAAATTTGATTTACGGTCATAGAAGTAGGGCTTTAAGAAACAAGTGGACCAAAAATAATAGATTGAAGGTATTGTATTCTCAGTGAAAGTGGATAAAGCTTATTTGAGCGGAAACTTCCTAACACACAGTGTGAGGCAGGCGCGGATCCAGGACTTCGTTGGGGGGGGGGGGGGGGCATTGACCTATGATATGATAGTATTTTATGCTTAAAACAGCACCTAGGCCTACCTAAGGCCAGTGTCATTCTGGCGAATGCCCCCATTGACATTACAAGCGTTCGAGAAACGGGCCCCCGATGGCGACTCTAGGTAGGTTATGTGTGGATATTACTAAGTGTTATTTACTACGTACTTAGGATTGACCAAACGAGCGGAGTTAATAAGTAGGAGGATCCTAAGTGGAAACATGCGCTTGAACGTGAGCAAATAAAATTATATTGAATGATTTATTGCGTTGTTTGTCCATCTGCTTACGGCCAGACAGATGTTTGAGTAAATAGCTTTTTGAAATTACTTTACAGAATACTAAATAGTATTACGTAGAGTATATAAGAAAACACATTTGCCGTATGAAATAATTCGGCTCGCAATGTAGAGCAACACACTCAAGTTAAGCGCTCGTTGACAGCTAATTTCAAAAGCAGATGACGTAATAGTACGGTCAAATCGTACATAATTTTACCCTAAACTCGCAAATCAAGTAGTATCGCTGCATTTTTGGTATGTTGTTTAGACACCATAGGACAGTATAAAACCATATTTTGCAAGCAAAAAAAAGTTGTGCTAGCTGGGTAGTACGTGAAAAACTGCGAAATTTACGGCCATTTTTTAGTTTCCGATTTTTATTTAAAAAACCTTACGTTTTTTGATATCATATGTAAATAAACGTTTAAAGACTAATAAATTTCCAACAAGTTGAGCTAACATGCATTACCGTAGGTCTTATAGTTTCAGAGATTCGAGACTTTAAAAAGTATCCCTTTTTGTAAACTAGATAAAATTTTGTGTTTTGCTAACGTTTTCGACTTAATATCGCCTCACCTAATTATGCTACGAAAAACATGCAATAATAACCTTATAGCGCACTTAATATTCTTTAATTTAAGGGTAAAATTAGGTCAGTGAACTTTGTAGTCGAAAGTATAAACCCGAAACTCCAAAGGCAGGAGGCCCGCTATCTAAGTTTTTCATACAAATCGCAAGTCGAGTTGCAAAGCTGCAATTTTGGTATATTATAAAGGCCTTATAGATATATACGAAAATGCGTATTAAAAGAAAAATAAAAAAATAATTTGGGCATAGGACGTAAAAAACGGAAAAAAATTCGCACTTTTTTAGTTTTTGACGTTTAACTAAAAATCTATTATCTTTTTGACACTGATTGCTATGAAACTAAGAAAGAACATTAAATTTGAAAGACTTTGAGCCACGTTGCATCACCGTAAGTTATATATATTTTGAGATACGACATTTCCTAAAGTGCCCTTTTATCAAAACATAAACAAATTTTAGGTTACGTTAAAGCTATTCACTAAATATTGGCAAAACGTTCGCGCTAAGAAAAAAAAAGGAATTGTAGATAATAACTACATTAAATTTGGAACAACTTGAGCCGATAACAATTACTGTAAGTCTTATAGTTGGGGGTATACGAGGCTTCAAAACATGCATTTATTTTCTTAACTTAATGAAGGGCACATTTTGAAATGTCGTATTTCTAAATCTATATAATTTAGGATAATGCAAGGTAGCTCAAATCCTTTCAAATTTAATATTCTTTCATAGTTTTATAGCAATTAGTATCAAAAAGTTATAGTTTTTTTAGTTAAACGTCATAAACTAAAAAAAGTCCGATTTTTTTTCAGTTTTTTACGTCCTATACCTAAATACTTTTTTTTTCTTTCTTGTAATATGCATTTTCGTACATCCCTATAGAGCCTATATAATATACAAAAATTGCAGCTTTGCAACACGACTTGCCATTTGTATGAAAAACTTAGATAGCGGACCTCCTGCTTTTTGAATTTCGCGTTTATAGTTTCAATTACAAAGTTTACTGACCTGATTTTACCCTTAAATGAAAGAATATTAATTGCGTTATAAGATAATTATTTCATGTTTTTCGTAGCATAATTAGGAAAGGCGATATTAAACCAAAACGTTAGCAAAACTCAACATTTTATCTAGTTTACAAAACAGGGTACTATTTGAAGTCCCGAATCTCTGAAACCATAAGACCTACGGTAATGCATGTTATCTCATCTTGTTACAAATTCATTCATCTTTAAACGTTACCTGATACATATTGTCAAAAAACGAAAGGCTTTTTTTATAAAAATCAGAAACTAAAAATAGACAGTAAATTTCACAGTTTTTCACGTATAACGCAGCTAGCACAACTTTTTTTTGCTTGCAAAATGTGGTTTTATACTGCCCTATGGTGTCTAAATAACATACCAAAAATGCAGCTTTACTACATGTTTTGCGAGTTTAATGTACGATTTGACCGTACTATAACTGCTATATCAATATTAACAATGTTCGTATTCGTACCTGGGTGAATATATGAGCGTTTCAACCGCCTAATTTTGGTGGCATTATTTTTGCCGAAGTTTATATTCGTTGCAATGTGCTACTTTGTCATTTGAAGGAGGCACGGTACCTTATACAAATGACGAAGTATTAAGACAGGTCTAGAAACTTCGGCAAACATGATGCCCCCAAAATTAGGTGGTTGAAACGCTCAGATATTCACCCACCTACATTGCTGCTCAGAAAATCTTTAAAAAATCTGTGGGGTCATTTAAGTGATGATGATGATGATTAAAAGATTTACACACGGTATTTTCGTCGCCCGTATGGTGAAGGCAATAAGAATACATTTGTCACCACCCCAACTCCTCCTGCTGGTGTCGTAAGCGTCGACTAAGGGATTGAAGTGCCACTGACCATTATTTGATAAAAGATTGATGATGGGTAGCAGTGTAATCATAGTGGACACATTACTGCGATCTCCAATCCGCTTGGCCATCGTGACGATCCCATGGAGAGGCCTACGTCCAGCAGTGTAACTATAATAGGCTAATGATGATTTACGGAAGGCGCAGCGTGGGTAGGACACCCACAAGGTGGACTGATGACCTGGTGAAGGTCGCAGGAGTCAGCAATCTTTGGGTGAGGCCTATGTTCAACTGTGGACGTTTTTCGGCTGATATGATGATGATGATGACGATTTACGTCGTCAAGTGTGGCTAGCTGGCTGGCGGCAGTTTCCCGCCTGAATAGAAAGCTAATAAGCTCAGGACTTTCTTCACGCGGTGAAATTCTACACACGGGATGGACGCACGACGCACCGCAGTTCCCACGGCGGCGCCAGCCATGAGAGGCAGCGGGATAATAAATTACTATTATAAAACGAAGTGGCTGTTTTTTTTTTAAAGCGAGTGTATAGTAATTTAAGCATGTAAAAAATGTTTTGCTTTAAGAACTAGTTAGAATAAGTAGTTACCTAGTGTTATAATGTGGTAGTATTATCATACTACATAGGTGTATCCACCTAATAACTCCCATTATGCTACTATTGGTGGGAACCTGTAATTGGCTTTTTGTGACCTAATTAAGTTAACATTGCTGTAGTAATAGCTGTTGGTTCTCCTAACATTAATAAATAAATAAATGTCCCTATGTACTCATGCATAAATCATGAGAGGTCTTTTCGGCTACTTTTTTGAAAGCCAGCGTTGATGTTTGGTGAGGTTCCTGGGTAACTCCCCAAGCAGTAAGAATTCTCTCATTTGCGAGAATGTATTTAAACTCGATAGTTTTTCCATCTCACTACATATTCTTTTTAGTTTGTTCATTGTAGGAAAATACACATGATGTCTCTTTATACCCTCTCCCCCCCCCCTATTATGTAAATACTTATGCTTACATCTTTAAAACAACGCAACGTATTTTGTGTGAATTACACACGTTGTTTTATTTAGTACCACAGTAAACTCAACATAGGTAGTTTTTAATGGGGTAAATCACCCGTGTGCAGACAAAGTTCGCTAGGTACACCCGCCAGCTAACATTAGGGATAATAGGCTATGAACCTTTCAAGGGAATTCAAAAAGCTCAATATTCTCAAAAACAATATGACGACATTAAGAACAGTATAAAAAGGGCAAGCCACAAAATCAAAGTCACTAAGAGAAGCCACAAAAAACTAACAGAAGAAACAATAAAACTAATAGAAACCAGGCAAACATTTTTCCATCCAAAAACTAGTCAGGAATACAGAAAAATAGATAAAATAGTGAAACGCAGTATTCGAGCAGATATCCGAAATTACAAAACTAAACTAGTTGACATAGCCTTAACAAAAAATAAGTCCCTTAAAGCAGCTATGGAGGGAGCTACGGTCGGCAAATGTTGGATTACAAGCTTAAAAGACCAATCTGGAGTAAAACATGGTAGCCGAGACAAAATTTTAGACATAGCCACAGAATATTACCGGACTCTTTATTCCAACCCCACCCAAACAAAAGGCTCCCCAACTTCAAACGCATCTTACACTATCCCACCCATAACACAACACGAAGTGCATCTTGCGCTTTGTAAGATGAAGTATAGTAAGAGCCCGGGCGAAGACGGTATCACAACAGAGGCCTTACGAGTAGGAGAGCCCGCATTAATCCCTCACATTACCAAACTCTTCAATAGCATATCCGAAACACAAACATTTCCTAAACAAATGTGTCACTCCAATATAATACTCCTCCACAAAAAAGGTGACAAAGCTGATATGGGTAATTATCGCCCTATTAGCCTTGTCTCCCATCTGTACAAAATATTTATTAAGATCATAGAAAGCCGCATATCGAGCCATCTTGATCGCTTCCAACCACCCGAACAGGCGGGATTTAGACCAGGCCTCTCCACCACCGATCACCTTCATTCACTCAATCAAATAATAGAAAAATGCCAAGAACACAGAATTCCACTTTACCTAGCCTTCATAGATTATTCTAAGGCTTTTGACAGCATCACTCATGATTCTATTTTCACAGCCCTATCGAACCAACAATTAGACCCGTGTTACATCAGACTTCTTAGTACCATATACACAAACAGTACAGCTGCCATCAAACTGCAAACCTCCGGCTCATCTTTTAAGATAGAAAGAGGAGTGAAGCAAGGAGACCCCCTATCGCCGAAACTCTTTACAAGCACATTGGAACAAGTCTTTCAAAAACTTGTGCCAAGCTGGGGAGGGAAGGGGCTGGTTGTCGGCGATCACAGATTAACTAATCTTCGATTCGCCGATGACATAGTTATTTTCTCCTCAACTGCTTCCGAGCTACAGCAAATGCTTGAAGAACTAAGCATTGCAAGCCTCGAGATTGGACTAAAGATGAACAAATCAAAGACCAAGCTTATGACCAACAGCACACCACGTAGGATTGAGATAAACGGAGAGCACATTGCATATGTCCATGAGTACCTTTATTTGGGCCAATTAGTCTCTTTCCAGGCACGTCAGGAAAAAGAGGTCGAAAGACGAATTGAGAACGCCTGGAAAAGCTATTGGTCCATGAAACACTTAATGAAAGGATGTCTTCCAATATCACTCAAGCGGAAGATCATGGACATATGTATACTTCCAGTTCTCACCTACGGTGCACAAACTTGGTCTTTGACCAAAGCCCAGAAGTCCAAACTCGGGGTTTGCCAACGAGCCATGGAGCGTAGCATATTAGGTGTTAAATTGGTAGATCGAGTCCGAAACACCACGCTGCGCTCCAAGACCAAGATCCTTGATGTAGCTCGGAAGGCGGCCAAGCTAAAGTGGGACTGGGCTGGACACGTCTGCCGGATGCCTAATGAGTTGTGGGGCAAAATCACCACAAAGTGGGAGCCCAAAAACTCGAATCGAGCATCTGGTAGACCACGCCGGCGATGGCGGGATGAACTGGACTCCTTCTTGAAGGAATGGCCAAACACAGCGCTTGACCGGGACCAGTGGAGAGATTGGGGGGAGGCCTTTGCCCAGCAGTGGGACACGTCAGGCTCCAAATAATAATAATAATAATTCTCAAAAACCCGACACTTAAAATCATTATTTCTGCAAAGCTTAGCTTCTACTCGTAAAAGGTTAAAAAAACCCTACAACTGCAACGCTGCAGTTAGACAATTACACCACAGAGTATGTAATTTGTCGCTCGTCGCGGGACCTGTTCCGTGGATTAAGCGGACAGGTAAACTAACCGCTACGCCTTATTCATTATTCAAATCAAAGAGCTTATTGCTTTCAGATTATTATAAGTAATAAATACCATTTCATTTGCACGCGGGAAGCGTAAGGTTTGGATTTGGATTTTAAAGAAAATCTAAACTGAATAGAACTCTAATTTCTCGCCTCGATATTTAATTTAAGATTTTGAGCACATTTACATTTACTTTGTATATGTATGTACGTAAGAATTATTTCATCTAGCAGTTGCGTTGAAAGTAGAAAGAATTATTCTGAAAAATACAAAAAAAAACTACGGATTTGGTTCAATTTTGACAAGTTCCCCATATATCCCAAGATTCAGTATAATCCTATCCCCCACAGATATCACAGGTATTATTAAAAAAAAAAAATATTTGAAATAGAACTATGAAAACGGATAAACTCGCGTATATTAATTAATAATAGTTAATATTCGCGAGTTTGTCCGTTTCCATAGTTTTATTTCATGTGTAATCCTCGCGGTAACCGGAGAAAATATTAAGATTTATATTGTCATTTATGATTTCCCTATATGCCACATTTTAAATCTCGCAATAAAATGGCCATAAAATAGTATCATATCATAAACGTTAATCTTGTTCGGTGACATGTTGAGATACAATTCGAATTGAAACATAACTGGAGCTTTATAAATGTGGTCATACAGCCGTTATGTATGATTGGTCTTGGTTGTAAATAGGTGCACGGCATCTGTAGCCGCGACCGAGATGTTTTGCTCTGCTGACTCGGCTGATTGCTCTCCACTAGGGGTGTCACTCTTACAACTCATTAAAATCGGAAACTTTTGATAATAGAGATAAAAACAAAATAGTACATTACGATACAAGTGCAAAAAATGAAGTTAGAAACAGTGTCGATAACTTAGAAAGCTTGTAACTTGCACAGTTAATCGAAATAAAAGTGTAAAATGTGGTGAGGTAGAGACTTACAACTATTTCAAATCAGTGAGTATTCAGACCGACACTATTTTGTCCCGTAACGCAGGTGACAATTTCATCAAATTTGCTAGAAAATTGCTTATAAATTGTACATGCGTTAGGCCTCACACAAGTTCACACCGATACATTTAGGTTCCAACGGTTTTTCATTGTAAATATGTGGATAGTATTAATTGACGTACATTTGTAAATTCATGAAAAGTAACGCAGGAGACAGAAAATATGTCGATGTAAAAGTTGATTGGCCCTAATACCTATATCTAAACTAACGAATTCAAGAAATAAAACTATTTAAACGTATTATAACGCGCATATTAATTAGATTTAATTACATCCCGACGTTTCGAACACTTTACAGGGTTCAGGGTCAGTCAGCAGTAATGCGTTTAAATAGTTTTATTTCATGAGATTATCATGAGAATCATCGCGGTAACCGAAGAAAATACTAACAAATTACCAGTAGATGTGGTTTCGGCACAGAACATCAACCAGTTTAAGAACCGATTAGACAAATACCTAACTGGAAAAAAGATGAACTAAATAGAGATAATTTGGATGCAGGCAACTATCAGTTGTATCAACTGCCTGCCTGATGTACAAATAATAATAAATAAATAATAATAATAAATTTAAACTTAGTCAAAGACGATATGGACAACCCTACCGGCGGCGGTCAGTTTGCGCTGCGCACGCGTCGAAAGCGAAAGCTGCTGCGCTTTCTTCACGGCTCGCTGCCCAGCCACTAACTACCGGAACATTGCAGCTTCATCGATGTGTCGATAAATTACAGGCACATTTAACAAAGCTGGCACGAATAGATACAATAAGTGGCAGAAATTGTGAATGTCAAAGCGATAGCTTGGTATAACAGGACCGTATACACACGATGGCCGTGTGGTGACGGCAGTAAGCATACATTTGTCTCCACCCCAACTCCTGCGGGTGTCGTAAGAGTCGACTAAGGGATCAAAGAATCACTGACCATTATTTGATAAAAGATTGATGATGGGCGTCATCATAATGGACACATTACTGCGATCGCCAATCCGCTTGCCCAGCGTGGCGATTATGGGCATTTACCCCCTAATGCGTATAGCATAGTTAATAGGAGAGGCCTACGTCCTGCAGTAGACTATCATAGGCTGATGCATGCATACACACGATGATAGATGTCAGTCATTTTCAACCTACTTCAAAAAATGGGGGAGGATCTCTGTATGTATTTGTAATTTATTTTTATGTCTGTTACTAGAACTTCCGACTGGGTGAACCGATCATCATCATCATCATCAGCCTATGATAGTCCACTGCTGGACCTAGGCCTCTCCTATTAACTATGCGTATAAAAGCATTAGGAGGTAAACCGATATTGATGATTTTTTATTTGGAAGCTGATGCTTACCGATTGGTCCCATTTTAATTTCTGATCCAGTTCTGACAATGGCACCCATAAGAAAACCATATAAGTCTTACCAAAACCTACCAAGGGATCTCTACTACCCATCTCAGGATCTACTGAAATACCCATTTAAAGTTTTGTCAACGTTCCAAAACATGCAAGCATCTCAAACGGAATGGATTAAAATATTTCATTTCCTGGAAAATGTAACAATTTTGGATTTGGTACTTGGCAAGCGTACAATTTTTATCTCATTCAAAACGCTCTCTTTTTCAGACTGGATAAATATGAAAGACTTGACTAGAATATCTACATTCTAGTCAAGTCTTTCATATTTTTTTTATTTACAGAAATCTTTTATTAGATGTAAAAAAAAACACTATACAGCGTAACTTCTTTATTAATATCTACCCTACTATAGACGAGCAATTATCACCATCTTTAAAATTGAAACTTGTTTAACCCAATCGAAGAAAAACAAGTGATGGCAGTGGGTTCAAATCAAACCTCCTTGGCATTCTGAATTTCGCTCAAAGACCGTGTTTAGAGGTACTTACATGTTTCTTGAGCACCCGCTCGTCCCAGCAGTGGTCGGGATCGAAGTCCTGTCCTCGCTGGCTCACTACGGTTGTACGGACTGTCTCTTGCACCTGTCACACAAAGAAAATAGACTGTAAATATAACACATCACACACATATTTTGTGACCTGGTTTCAAGACCTTTAAACCAAACACATATCATATCACGATTGGCGATCGAAATAGTATATACATTGTCAGTACAATCTAAAAAAAAGTAAACAAAAATGGCTGACTTTTCATAATATTTGACGTTTTTGACACATATCGTGAAATACGTAGATGTATTATTACGTTAATACTAATAAATATCAATAAAAATAACTAAAAATGTATGTGAACTCAAGGTTTACGGTTTTAAGTTGGTGATGAGATCAAAATTCTGTACGGAAAGTTTGTGATTATGAAATAACGCTAGTTTTTAAGGTTTGCTTAAGTTATTTTTCATTTTCTACGGGCGCACGGTATACAACCACACCAAAATAACATAAAACTCAACCCACTTAACAAATCTACGAAATCATTTAATCTATCAATATAATTTCCGTCGTAACATATTTAAACAAACATCGGTATCGCGAAAATTACTCGATATAAAACCAGACTGAATAAATCTTCGGAAATTTATAGCTCTCGAGAAATAAAATATATAATAGACATAGTAAGGTCACGAATGGTTTTTCTGTGGTTATCTTCTCGTAGTATTTTTCGTAGTACGCAGACCTTGTTAAAAGGCCGGTCCACCTATTTTTATACCACTGAATCATCGGCGTATGTTGTAATGCTCTTACTTTATAATCTTTTCATAATAGTGTGTGTTTACAGCTGCTTTTCTGATTCGGCGGGTTCTGGAATAGATTGTGCAACGCTTCTGCATTCTTTTTAGATAAATAACACATTAAGAGTCCCACTTATTCTCTAGGTATTGGTTATTTTAAAAGTATCCAACCTGCACAAATATGCCAACTCGTTTGTATTTTGACGTTAGATATGTAAGTATTTTGATACGCACTTTGAGCACGATCATTAGGTACCTATTTGTTATTTAGGTACTCCCATTGTGTAGGTACGAGTATATATGATATTGGATTCACATGGCGGTTTGTATCTACCTGGAATCATCTTAATCATCATAACAATCACACGTTTTTTAAGACACATATGGTACATGTTAACAAAGAATACTTAATACCTAGGCCATAAGTCTCCATCAATTCTGTCACTCCAAAGAAAAACCATTTTTGGGTATTTCTCAGAGCTTAAATGGACATCTCATTCATCTGGTCACGTTTTTTTGGAAGTGGCTACATCTTTTGGTATCATTTTCGGTCGTCAGATACAGCCACCCATTTCTCTATAAGACAACCAAAGCCAACCTCAAATCATTCAGCCACTTCCAAAAAAACGTGACCAGATGAATGAGATGTCCATTTACACTCTGAGAAATGCCCTTTTACGAATTTCTAAGTTCGCGTTAAGCCTACAACTATCGTTCTTCCAATGCGGCCGCCGATTCTGTGTTTTATAGTTACACGTTACACTTTTGTGGTCACCGCATGTAACATGCGTTGAATCACTAAAATATAAGTACATATGTAGGTAAGGTAAAGTGGGGTACTCGTAAGATGAAACGGTTTTTTTAATGGGGTAAGACAAAAAGTCATTCTTCTGGCACAGCGTCTGCTGGTAGCTTTTTTGTCTTACCCCATTAAAAAACCGTTTCATCTTACCCCACATTCGATACACAAAACTTAATTCGTCGTTAATAACATAGCGGGAGCTCATGGTACGGCTACCGTTCTCATGTCTTCTCGTCTCGTTACCGATTCGCGTCAATTGACACGCGACACATATATGGTTTCCTAACCACTCGACCGCGTTCCACATACTCAGATGACAGCAAACAATATTGATATTATCAATACAAATTAACTTCTGCCCATATAGGTTCGGTGGTTGATCTTTCATCTTTTAGTTGATTAGGAAATCAAACCAATAAAAAATAATGTCAGAAAATCAGACCAATAAAAAATAACGCTCCACTCTATGGACAGTAGGCATTTAGGTGGGTTAAAATTCTTTTCGTTGTCTTATTCTGTGTCCCTAAAAAACGTGACGCAGTGGTGATTTTTGTATGAGATGACGTTTTGTTTTCAATTTCTGATATATGGATTAAAATCTAGCGTGAAAAAGAAATACAAGTGCACCGGATTTTTTTATATACTGAGTCTAAACAGCAACTAAAAGCGTGAGAGAGTGGTATGAAACAAGACAACGAAAACAATTTTGACCGAGTTACTGAGTCTGTAGCCGTACCATAATAACTATCAAGTATCGGTAACGTCAGGTTTTACTCGATACGTAATATAACGTTATAACGATACGTGTCACCCGTAGACCACGAATCCTGTGAAGTGTTCGAGACGTCGATATTTAATAATTATATATTTCGTTTAAAAAGTTTTATTCCACAATGTTAATTTTAACGGTGGTCTGTAAATATTAATCTAAATAGCAATTTGAAATGCGAATAAAATTAAATCAAAATCATTGTCGCTAGGTATTTATTTCGGTAGGTACCAATAAGAATGTTATGAGGATTTAACTCCGCTACTTTTAACTGTTACTTCTAATGAATGTACCTTATTTTATACCAGTAATTGGAGTTCGAGGCCAACGAAATTACGACAGATGCGTTATTGTCAAATCTGTCAAAGTCTCTTATGTCATTGTCAAATAAAGTTTTCAGGTTTCCACAACCTTTTTGTTATTTAATTTATTTATTTAAAATAATTCCTAATAAAAACATTATATACCTCTGTAAATGTTTTTACGCCTTTCTGTTTAATATGGCTGTCACAACTAGGATTTTCTTAAAAACACGTAAATACCTAAAAACTTATCTTTTCTCTTAACTAACATTGATATGACAACATTTTCTTGTAAAGAACTTAAAATTACCAGTGAACACAAACAAAATGTTAGATGTCTATGATAATTTAAATGGAGAACTATAGCACTGCCAAAGAAATTTGTAGGTCAAAGGAATTTTACGAATACGAAATGTAAACATAAAGCACGCTACAATGTATTATTCTGCAATTTTCTAAACGTATGCAGAAATAGGGTTTTAATTTATGTGTAGTTAAATTGCTGTACCAAATGTTATTAACACCAGAGGTGATACCAGCGCAATACCAACTTTGTTACTAATAATTGCGGATAACTCCGTTTTTATTTAAATATCTTATATTTACGTGAAAATAAATAAATAATATTGTTTCTATAAATTAAAGAATTAAAATTACCAATAAATAAGATATCTCAACGTCTGTTTTTAGAAAATACCGTAAAGCCGGGTTACTTTGACCCTACCTAGGGGGTAACTTTGGCCCAAAATTAAGTTTATCATAAAACCAAAGCATCGCATAAATTACATGATGTATTGTTATCAGGCGTTTTAGGTATGAATTTTGCATCCCGACACATACTAAAACTGTTAATTTTAAATAAGTCTGCCCGTCTGTCGAACTTTTTGTCTATCACATTTTTACGCGAAAACTGCTTAACCGAATAACACGAGAGCGGCTATGAATATTCTTTGAGATATTAGGAACATCATGAAGTAAATAACTAAATAGGTTTTGATACAAAAAAAAACTTTAATGGAAGTTAGGTATCTAAAAGTTGCAAAAAGCACAGCATAAAAATGTTATATGCCGATGAAATTCAGGACAAACGTGAGAATTAATCGAAATAAGAAGTATGTGAAAAGACTTTTATGATGGAGTTGTAAATTTATATCATAATAATTATTTTAGTTTGCATTTGTCATTATGATGAAATCTTATTTTTACTGCAATAAAACAAACAATGTGTAAGAGGAAGTGGTGCTATTTTATACGTGATTTGTCTAAACATGTTACTTATTTTCATAATTAATAAGCGTTACGCTAAAACACGAAAATAAGTCATGGGCCAAAGTAACCCTCCCAAAGATATTACTTTAGCCCAAACTTTACGAAACAAAAAAAACTCTTGGGTATTATTTTATTAAAGAGAAAGTGTGTAAATTACTTGATTACACTCTTAACTTTACTTCTGATTTATTAATTCTAACATAAAGGTGTTGTATTTCAATTAAATCGAATGAGAAGTAAAACACATCATTTTTTTGGGACAAAGTAACCCGGCTTTACGGTAAGGATTTACTATTGTATGAACATTTCATTGTTGTGGCAATATTTTCGTAGATTCTTTGGCCTCGAACTCCAATTAGTGGTTTAGAGGACTTTGTAAATAATTTTATGTACCTACCTAGTGTCATTTATGCGGATGTGCGAATAAAATGAAAATAAATTAAATACGGTCACGGACAAACCTAGGCAATTTGTAGATCTAGCCAAAACAATAATAAAGACAGAATTAGAAAACGTTAGTAATATACCTAACATATTGTACAGGAATTTCTATTTGAAAGTACGAGTAATTTATAGATTTTAACATACCGAAGCGTAAAATCTTTTAAATATTTTATTTAAATTGCTCTTTCTTTATTATTAAGAACCTTAATAAAACGATCACTGCGAGACGGATAATTATTAAACACAATATGCGTCGACAAATGAAAGCATTTTAAACCGGACAACAAATCAAATCCTACTAATATAATGATTGTGTGTGAAGGTGCATGCAGACCAAAAGAGCATTCGCTGTTCTATCCCCCTTCTCTACGAAATTCGATCGCTACACAAAACGTGATTCGTTGATTTCGTAGGTGGGGGATAGAATAGCGAATGCTCGTTTGGTCTGAATGCATCCTAATATAATGATTGTGTGTGTCCATTAAGCTTCTACTAATGCGATTCAGTTTAGGCCCTTAACTCGATCGCTATGTATCAGTTTCATAGAATAACTGTAAAAATCTGACAAGCAGAACCTAAACTAAGAGAGAAAAGAGATCATGCTAGTCCTTGATAATGGAGACCTCTCCGAAACATGTCACGCGTAGTGGATAACACGTGACTTTAACATTTTATTAGTTTCTTCAGTTACCGCGATGATTACTCATGAAATAAAACTATTTTAACGGATTATATCGCGTATATTAATTTGATTTAACTACATCCCGACGTTTCGAACACTTTACAGGGTTCGTGGTCTGCGGGCGACTCTTAATTAATATACGAGACAAAATCCGTTGAAATAGTTTTATTTTAACATTTTAATTAACGCTTATCATGAACAACGCTGCATCTCAAGACACTAATCTTGTCGTAATTTGAATTCTAACAATGAAGTACAATAATTCCAATTGCAGGTGTGCGTATTATTTTGGTTACAGCGTTGATTATAAGCAACGTTATGTTTTAATATAATAAGATAGTTTTAGTTCTGGGTAAGGACAGGATATTTCATACACGAAAAATTTCAGAGTTCGTCGGGATAGTTTAAAGTTTAAACGAATTCTACAGAGTCAAAGTCACGGGCAACATCTAGTATGTACCTACTTAAAAACTGTTGAAGGTCATTTATAGTATCCATGTCAATATCAACGTATCATGAGGAACTTCTTGCTTTTCGTAACTTGTAAAACCAACCTACTGGTGTGTAAAATAAAGATCTAAGTGCAAAACTGGATAACTAGGAAATTGTAGCATTGTGGAGGTCAGGTCTGTGTGGGCGTTTACCACCCACTAACAAACAGTCGGGAAATAAATGGCGAGATGACACTTTGATGATCTTAAATATTATACTCACTGTTTACTGTGAAGTAATATTTAAAGCGGAATATTTTGCAACTCTGCAATATTTATTTTTGGACAAATGGTTTAGAAATAGACAGAAGTCTTCTGATTTTTTAATTAGTGATAATGACGGTCTTTACCTATAGTTGAAGTACATGCGAAATTAAAAAATTGATATCTTTAATTTTATCCATATGGCCATGTGGTGACCGCAGTAAGAATACATTTGTCACTGCCCCAACTCTTCACGGGGATGTCGTTAGAGTCGACAGATTGTATTATCGCTGATAATTCTTTGATCGGAAATTGATGACGGGCAGCAGCGTCGTCATAGTGGAGTACATTACTGCGATCGCCAATCCGCTTGCCCAGCGTGGCGATTATGGGCATTTACCTCCTAATGCGTCTATACTCATACCTAGTTAATAGGAGAGGCCTACGTCCAGCAGTGGACTGATATAGGCTGATGATGTGATGTGATATCCATATACATAAATATTCCTATACAAATATTTTTGAATTGGTATAAGATGAGAAGCTAAAATGTTTAAAAAGTATTAAACGAGCTATTAAACGTGGAGAGGTAAACGATTCTGTCGAAACTGTTGAAATAACAGAACAGTGTGTAAAGGAAACAAGTCGGGTTATTATGGACATCGTCAGGGCCAACGGAGTTGATCTAATACGAAGCTTGTTAACTCGTGAATTTGTATATCTGGAAATGATCAGCATAGAAAATGAGCATACATGAGCATCATTGATTGGTACCACATGTGCCACACGGCGGTATTTCGTATGAAAAATTTATGCAAACATGACCGATTTTTTTTTATTGAACACTATTGTATTATACACACTCGAACATATTTTTGTTTTTTCCTAATGTCTACTGATCTACTCTGATCTAGTTATACACTTTGTCACATGTATAACTGTCCACTTTGGTATAGATCCGACCACATTTTGGTATAGTAATTCGTGGATAATGTAGTAGGCGATACATTTAGTAATTTTATTAGTTTTAATACCCAAGCTCCCTAAAATAATAAAAATAAAATAAAAAGTTTTTTTAAACAAAAACATGATATGATAAATAAAGTTTATTTTGAAGTTACTATAGGAACCACACAGTTTGACATGAGTAGTGCCGATCACTGATGAGCATAGAATAGTTATGAACTACAAATCATATGCTATATGGTATTCATATTCTCTTGTCTTATCTAAGTTCTGGATTCAAAATAAGAGTCATGTTTTTACAAATTCTAGGTATTCTCATACTTTTGTTTATTTGTTATATCCAGGGGTTTGAACGATTACATTTGTATTGTAAAGTATACCTACTTAAATGTCACATATATTTTCAAGCAACATGAAATGAATTTTTCAGATTATGGCTCCTGTAAGTAACAGGTACGAGTACAAGCTAGTAAAAAATATGGGAAATTCAACGAAGATTAATTATAAGTTTTTAAGTAACCGTGGTCGTTTACATTATTAACTACTTAGTATGATTTAAAACGGGTATATCATGTAAATTCGAATTATTGAGCATCCACAATTTCGGAAATGTTGCAAAATAATATATTCACGGAGTAACTCCGTTACCCCTTTTTAAATTAAAATAATAATGGAGAGGTGTAAGTTCAACATTTCGAATGAAAAATAATATAATCTTCCTCTTTTCTTTCGGTCGTCCGTTTAGACTGATGTCTAAACGGACGGGATCACCTTTACATAACATTTACCTACCGTAGTAGTTCTACAATTAATAAATGTGAGACTAATATCTATATAATAATAAATATCTGGGACATATTACACAAATCGACATAGTCCAACGGTAAGCTCAATTAAGGCTTGTGATGTGGGTACCCGGCGACGATATATATAATAGATAGATACATACAGATACTTAGACAGCCATGACCAAGGAACAAATATTTGTGATAAATAAATACACAAATAATGCCCTCGCCGGGATTCGAACCCGGAACCTCCAGCTTCGTAGGCAGGGTCACTACCGACCAGGCTACGGAGGCTGACATTAAAATATAACTCAAATTAAAGTATCCTATAAAATTAAAACTAAATAAAACGATACCTATAATTGAATTGACTGTACATTAGACAGATGACCACTTCATAAATACCGGAAGTGACTTGAATTAGAAATGGTAAGATCCGTCCAGTGCGCTTACGCAGCGGCGGTGACGCGGCAGATCCCACGATGACATCTCAAGTCGTAAAAACATTATTTATACGAACACAAGCTTGATAATATACCTCTCAAATATCAAAATAAAACTACTCAGTTCGAATTTTCTAGAACAGCTTCTAACGTAGAGCGGTCTCTCTTTTGGCAACGCTCTCGAACGAAACTCAAATATTATCTACATATTTTCGAAAGAATTTTTGAACTGTCATGAACTCATCGAGAAAATATGCTTTATGCTGCTAGCTTGTTTACTATACTGCATTAGTAGAGTAAATATGGTGAGCAAATATTGGATTCGAGTTAGGAATTGAATAAGTTAATTTATGCTTCTTTAAACTAAGAAGCTTCATTATAAACACACATGATTCACTTAATCCCATTGTTTAGGTACTTAAAAACTTGTTTGTCATCGCCAGTGAAATCAATAAAATTAACACATTATGCGTGATTTCTTTTTGTTAACTCTAAAGACTTTAAAGACTCTTAAGCATGAAGACCTATCGAATAACCGGCCCTACGCTCTCATTTCTTTCCTGCATAGAAAATAAATACAAAATAAAAAATCGACAAGCTGTTTTTATTAAATTATTTAACAGAAACTCGATCTGTTATCACATTTATATCACCT